>MU134544.1:0-140602 GCA_015039355.1 Ramaria rubella
TGTAAGTAGCCGTGCAACGACGACACCGCTACCCACTGTCTTTTGGATCTATTTCCGAAAGTAAACCGACAGCGCTGGACGGGTTATCAAGGCACCGATGAAGAAACCTCGTGGATTCCTGCTACAGAATTAGGCAATGCTTCAGAGATCGTTGAAGACTTTCATTGCAAATATCCCGACAAACCCAGTCCGACTCTTCCTTAACTTTTCTTTCTTTTTCCGATTTCTTCTGACTTGTTTCCTACATTTTATGTTCAAGTCTCTAATTACATTTTATGTTCAAGTCTCTAATTACATTTCCCTCTGTTCCAAGAAATTCCGCTCTGTGTTTCCGCTCAAATCCCAATTCAATTTTCCAACTCCATGTCCCATATTTCATCCCTTTCCAATTCCTCCATCCTCACTTCCAATTCCTGCTCCTGGTGCTGAACCATCCTTTGTACCCATGTGGTGAGAATCTGCATCCCCTCGGAATGAGTCTGCATGGAACTCGCGTGACAATCGACAGACTTCCGCAACTCTCGGATTTCTTTCACCAGCAACGCCGCTGTTCCTTCTTCACCCATATCCACGCCTTTTGTGACTTCTTCTGCAAATCCTGACATTCCCAGTCGACAGCATGTCCTCCCATCCTTTGTGCATTCGTTGCATGTTGCATTCGCTCCCTCCCCTATCGGCAAACAAAAAATATCCCAAACCCGACATCCCGCACAACAATACTGTTCGTCTCCGACCCGGTTAATCACATATTTGTGAACCCTCCTATGGGCAATGATTCTATCCACCACATCGCTTTTCCTTCCCTGAAATTTCTCCTCCGATTTTTTGTCAGTCTTCCTCTCCTCCTTTTCCACCTTTTTCCGCTCCAACCTTCTCTGTTCCAATCTCTTCGCCACTTCTTTTTGCAACTCCGGAAATCTCATGAATCTGTGCCTCTAAATCCGTCCCCAACTCCAAATCATCTTCGGAAATCAGGTCCTCAAGCAAGATAACCGGCGGCATCGACATTTCAGCTCAGAACAGGGTAGGGATAAGGAGATCAGGGAACTGATAAGTTGAGCCCCATCCCATCTATATTTAGTCATTTTCATCAAAGATCTACATCTTTGGTCCTATGTCCATATTTACTTTCTACCCCGATCCCGTATTCGCTCCGTTTCGGATTTCTGTGTTTGTATCTTTCCGATTCGGATTATATCAATTCATTATATATGACTCCTCCATGTACTCATTAATCAGTTCAAATATTGACCCACCTTGACTCAATAACTTCTCACTTCCATCTCTAAGTCTTATCCGACTCTCCGATCTTGTCTGACTCTGCCAACATTCTGACCTTCCGAAATACCAGGACACAAAGGATCCAAGAGGGTGCAACCTATAAGTTGAAGCCAACATCCGTACGTTCCGATTTCCAACTTCATTTCCGAACTCCGACATTCCAACAATTCTGACATCCAACAAGAAGAAATCCAGTTCATAACACTAAGGCCCTACAAGCAACAAAGGATAATCGAATAGTAGTGGTGGTTGTTACCAACACAAGCTATTAATTTAACTTTGGCCCTACAAGCTACAAAGCTTCAATTAATTAGAAGTGATGATACCCAATACAAGCCAGCAGTTGTACTTTGGCCCTACAAGCAACAAAGTGTCAACTGGATGGAAAAGTAGTGGTTTGCTTACACAAACTAGTAGTCTTTAACTCTGGTACTACAAACTACAGAGCTCCAACTAAAGCAGCAAAAAGCTGAAGAGATTGTGCCTCACCCCTGCAAGGTGATAACCATACTGAAAGAGGCTCCTGCAGAGTTTTTCAGCTAGTCAAGTTCTTCAGGCTTGAACTGATTCTGATAGAATGCTCAGGCTTCAGGCAGAAGTGGGTGTGAAATGTGTTTGATTGCTTTTTTCTAACTAGGCTACCTAGGGCTATATTTATAGCTCTACATCTGAGACATTCTAGCTGCTTTTGGAAGGTCTGGAAACCACTGGAAACTGGTGGAAACTGGTGGAAACTGGTGGAAGGTTGTGGCAGTTTCCTTTTATGGACAGACCTTCCAGAAGCTTCTAGTCATTTCTACAATATTAATATACGAACTACTGATTGGCTAGAGGGGATAGTGATACTATGGCAGTGACACTGCACCTCTGGCTATTAATACCTAATTAGGAAAATAGAGAGAATAAAGAAATACTGCTGAATTGTGTACATTAATGGTTTATGCTAACCGATGAGTTGGCTTACCTCAGCTGCTGAGATACAATAAAGGCAATTATTGATAAGCAGCTGAGTTGAAGCTGAGTTCTTGATTTGGCAAGTATTAGGTCAACCTTCCAAGTCATGGACTCTTGTGGACCATTAATGTACACTCAGGCAGCTGTTACAAAAAATAGAGATATAAGTACAACTACTAGATAGAAACACTTGGAACCCTATAGGCAGACTCTTGAGGCTATAATTACATTATAGGGATCCCTAACACTCACATCCTGCTGCACTGGTGGATCGGCAATGTCTTTGTCGATCTGATACAACGGTCGACATTTGTTGGCCATTAAGAATGCATCCCTCAGTCTATAACTGCTACTAAGGGCAGATCGAGCCACTCTCACTGACTCAATCAGTTTGTCGAAGGTGTCGCCTTCGATCTGGGCAATATATGCCTCCTCAACTAGCTTATCTGCATGTTTAGCACGGAGTTCTAGCGCATGGTGCTTCCATGGTGCTGCCTTCTGTTCGATCCTATCCCAGTGATCAAGACTAACATGAGTGCTAGTTGTGGTACTGACGCTATTGGCATCAGACTTCATCATCTCCCAGAGTGACTGTTGGGTCACTGCTTTGAGCACTTCTTGGTCATTGTACATCCTTTTAGATCTGCAAATTCCTTCACGGATATTTTCTCTATCCATTTCTATTGCTTGGTCCAGATGGAGGTGGCATTCTCTGTCTATCTTGTTTCTTGCAAGCTTTTTGAGTGTCCCGGTCAACTTCACGATCCTTATTGGGATTGTTTCCACGTTTGGGGGCCTTTCCACATAAAGGTCCCTGTACTTCCTCCTCCAGGGACTGTATTAACAGTTCCATACCATCTCCCAGGGTTTGGAGTTGGTCCACAGTGTTGTCCACTGCACAAGCTGTCTCAGCCACTCGTTGGCTCACTTCACGTGTAGTACCTATGTTTTTATGGCTCTCTTTGAGGGCCATAATCATCTGGGCAATATGTCCAGATGTACGCTCATATCACTGGGTTTCGTCTTCCTGGTTTATCAACCCATGCTCTTCCGTCCCTGTTCGGGATGGCAAACTTCGTGATCTGCGATGTTCCTGAACATACGGCAGCTGGGCCATTCACACTCCTGGCGACTTGTCAGTATCGCTCGTCGGTACTTCTCTCAACCCATCGGGAGGTGACCGTAACTTCAACCTGGTCAAAGTTCTCCTTGTTTTCTTACAGGCGATATTTCGTCCATTTCTGATTCCTCCAGCGCGGATCTCATTAGATCTGCCGATACTCGCTTTCAACTCATGGAGTCAGAAGCTACAGGTGTCATAGTTCTACGAGGACTAGCTATCCTCGTCGGTGTTCCCATTTGCCTGTCCATGTTGTGGGCAGTCTCAGCTCTCCTGTCTGGGCCTCTGGCTGTGGCTCCAGACGTATCTTGATCCTCTCCAGATCTAGATGTTCGGCTTCAAGTTCTTATCGAAGTCATAGATCTATGATCTATCAGCCACACTGTGGTGTTCTTCTATTGATTTTAGAAAATCAACAGTAAATGTCTGTTTACTGTTTTCCGGGACTTCTGGTGAGTGTTAAACTTGTCAGCTTGGGTAAAAAGATTGGTTTGATCTTTTTATCGATTTATCACAGTACTGCCAATGAGTTGGCAGTCAAAAAAGTGTAAGATACTTAAGTTGTGTCACACACAAACAGACTGAGCCAATATGTTTATTGGAGTCTGTGATTGGTGTGGTTACACGTAAAGTTAAAGTGATTATCTAAGCTAGTTGTGGACAACTGTATAGTTGTCCACTATCTACAGGCACCCCTAGTGGGTGGCATTACATAATCTAACCCATAAGTCATTATGGTGACTTATCTACTCTAAATAGTAGCATATATGCTACAGTAAGAATCTACATTCTTACACCAAGACTTTTGCCCATTGGCGAGGACTGCACCCGTGCTCAAGGATGATAGTTCAATCTGGCTTTGGAGGATAGCGTGAGTATATGTTTATGCACAGGATGCACAGAATACGGACCTCTTTCCAGTATTTTGGTCTGCTGGCGAGGCAGCATCCACATCTATTGTTGGGGAATGGCTCAGCGGCCATGTAGCAGCCCTGAGTTCTGTCGGAGGAGCTGGCTCAGGAATGAGCCATGAGTGTGTGTCATGCACGGGTTCTGTAAGTGTACATAGTACAGGAAGTGGTAGAACTGCCTTGTGGTGCTTACATAACCTGAGCTCACAAATCCCCAAAGTCAATTGAACCTCTGACGATTCATCTCTTTCACTCCCCCACCACTACTTCTTGTTACCAACTGACCTACATATTATTCTATACACACACACACACACGAATAACTACTCTCACAATACCCCTGAAGAAAAAACCAGCAAACTGTGCAACTTCAAAGTTGAAGTAATTTTGTTATCCCCCATGGCTGCCTTAAATCCTGACACCAGAAAAACTTTTCAGAACTTTTTCAAAAGCTTTTCGATAGTGGTGTGTTGTTCACACCACTGCTGATCACACAGGTGAGTATTACCAAGGGTTTTCTGCAGCATATAATCAGTGCTATTTTATTAACACCCTGGCAGCTCTAAAGACTGTTCCTTCCACCCACTTCATCCATCTCGATTCTGTGCTAATAAAACCATTAAAAATAAATACAAGTTTTTCTGATGCACAATGGTACATGGTAGTTATTTTCTCTATTAGCATGCCCGCAAACGCCAATCTCGACTGGCCTTAATCTTAACCACCCTGCTTTAACAGCTAATGTTTCCATGCTTGAGCAGTTAGTATTAGAACTTTGAACTGTAGGTGTTGCGGAATCTGACTTTTGCATATAGGCTCTTTCTCAACGAATCAATGGTCAAGTAAATTCAAGGCAAAATCAGCAATACTTAGACCTTCTCTGAGTCAAACACTTGTGAACCATTTGTCAAAACGAAATGACATCTTGGGACCGTTCTTGTGCAATGCCAACAAAGATAGACTGACTTCAACAGTGACATACAGGTGGCGATTGCAAGGCTCTCCAGCTCGAAAAAGACCAACAAGGTAATATTTTACATCTCTCAAAATCATTGCTGAAGACCATTCACCCAGGTTTAATTCCCCAAGATTTCTCACCTTCTACCTTCCTATACTTTTCTCTATTGGCATATTGCTTCACCATGTTATCCCTCAGATCCTGTCCTTCACATCGAAATCCATGCTCAGTCACGCTTCACATGTATCACTCCTGAATCACTCATTTTGGTACTCACATTCACACCCTCTCAGGTGATAATGGGCAATGCAAGATCAAACACAGATGGAAATGGATAGAAGCAGATTCCTTGTGTTACTAGTGCACTATACCTGCTTATATGACATTTTTTGATATGCCCCATTACTTGTTCAAACAAGCTCAAAGTCGGCTTATAAGACCAGCTCTGAATTTCGTCTTCTAAGAACGGCTTAAGATTTCGGCTTATAATGGGTCATGATAATTAATAAACTAATGGCTCCTTCAACAGCTCCTTAGACTCTGTTCAGATACTGTTACTTAAGCTTCATCAACAAAAATCTGCTTACAAAGAGTGCCTCCGGCTTCTCCAGCGTGTGGCTGTTTGGCCGTGTTCAAGCACTGCTCTTGTTGCACACTACAATGGATGGCAATTCCTCCTTAGACAACCCAGGCCTCACCCACGGGGATGGCACATCTGAGCACCCTCCTAGTGACAGTGATGATGACTCTGAAAGTGGAGATGACCTTATTATTGCAGCTGCAGCTGCAGCCACACAGGCTGCTGTCGAAGCAGCCCTTCTACATGCCCAAAGTTACTATTTCAAAACCTCATATCATATACATCTATTCTGTCTGGCCAAGGCTGGGTGGGGGAACTCATCAATGGACACCCTGAATGCATCCGCTGTGAACTAGGAGTCCACAAGCATGTGTTCCATGCCCTCATTGATAATCTTGCACACCTGGGCCACATCCATTCACATTGTGGATTGATGTTAGAAGAGCAGCTTTCAATCTTCTTGTATACCTGTGTTACTGGGCTCTCAATTCAACATGTAGGAGAATGTTATCAATGTTCAAATGAAATGATTTCACAGTGAGTACCTACTTGTCTAATCTTGATGATACCATTGCTCATATATCACACTAGATACTTTCGGAGGATGGCTGAGTTTTTTTCTTCCCCCCCCCTCTATACAGAGAATGTTCGTCTCCCTCCAGGCAACACTCCAACGCCTCCTGAGATCAGGAACAACCCAAAACTCTACCCATTTTTCAAGGATGCAATTGGGGCCCTGGATGGCACCCACATCAAATGTACCACTTTCACTGCTGAATGTCCTTTGGCCCACAATCGCAAAGGGGACATCACGCAAAACTGTCTGGCTGCATGTACGATGGATCTACGTTTCATGTACCTGTTTACAGGATGGGAGGGGTCAACTTCAGATGCAACCATGTTCCATGACGCCCAGTATGCTGACTTTTTCATACCTCCAGGGAGATATTACTTGGCCGATGCTGGATTCCCGCTTTGTGAAACTCTCTTGATACCATATCGGAGTGTCCGTTATCACTTTGCTGAATGGGGCCATGCAGATGTGAGGTGAGTTCCATTCTGTGGGATTTGAAATGCTTTGTACTCACATCCCACAGGCCTAAGAATGCACAGGAGTTGTACAACCTATGTCACACATCTGCCCGCAATGTCATCGAACATATTTTTGGTGTAATCAAGCACCAGTTTTGAATACTTGTCATGGCCCCAGAGTACGACATGGTGGTTCAGTCACAGATCCCTGCAGCTCTGGCTGCCCTTCACAACTTCATCCGCATGCATGACAAGGACGACATCAAGGATTTCGGCAATGTATTTGACCCTCCACCAGGGATGTATGTAGGAGAGCTAAGTGATGGGCCAGCAGTAGCAGCAAAGACGAAGCGTGATGAAATTTCAGCTCAAATGTGGATTGAATATCAGGAGAGGAGACACTTCCATGGTTGAGTGTGTACCAAATGTACTTTTGCTATTAGAATCATACTTGTTAAACATTTAAAACAAATTGTCATAGATTGCAAATTTGAGAGTATACAAAGACTTGTAGAACTACTGGGGACCAGCTACTCCTGCATTCTGTCAGGTTCATCAGGAAATCCCAACTCCTTGATGTGTTTGCAGACCCACGCAACACATAGGTCCTTGTGTTGAAGACCAAGATACATCCCAGCGGCGTGAGGGTCTGTCTTCAGAAAATCAATAAATGCAACGACCTGGTCTGCTGGAAGGTTAGCAGCCCATGTCACGAAATGATCGGCTGCTAACTCCCTGCGCACCTCCAGGGGATCTTCAGGAGCTGGGATTCCAGGGATGCCAGGGAGAGTGTGAGGAATTTGTCCACACGCCTCGCATGCATCCTGATGGTGTCACTGAGCTCTGTGAGACCTTCCCTAAGGCCATTCAGTGCAGCAGAGTTAGATGCACACTGCCTCTTGTTACCACTACTCATACCATAGGCAGAGGACACCTCAGCAGAACGTGTACGTTTGGACCCTGAAGATATGCCTGAGTCTCTCTGGCTCCTGGCTTCGTCACAGCCTTTCACTGATGCACAGACAGGTGAGGATGGTGGAGGCAATGTGGCAGTGTTCCCTGCTGTGTCATCGACTGACTGCTCTTCCTGAATGCAGGGGACATGTTGCATGTTGTCAGTCAAGATATCCCCCTCTTCCTCAACCGTCCTTACACCCCTATCAACATCTACGACTTTGGTCTTGCCTTTGCCCTTTGCAGTAGAGGAGGCTCTGGCCTTGGCTTGGATGCTAGTACGAACAGAGCCACGAGATCTTGAGCTGGGACAATAGGCCTTTGCACCTCTGACTTGGGATGGCATGAGGCACGCCATAGCATCATAGTACAGCCACCCTCTACCTGCAAACTTGTCAGCCCCAGGGTTTTTCTGTAAATAGATTAGATATCTTTCAATATTCACAGCTAGAAAGACATACGGCACAAAATTCTTCCCATCCCAGATCTTCTGGTTCAACAACGAGGCCACCGGCATCAGTATATGTATACCCCAATAGATTCTTGAGGTGTGTGATCATTTCATATTGCTTGCGGAACTAGGGACATTTATGATCAGTAAAATCCCATGGTACCACTCACACCAACAAATGGCACATACCCATGTCCATTTTGACTTGCATGTCACCTCTGTCTTCCCTAGGCCATCTGAAGGAATTTTATTCAACATCTCAGCCAGGCCTCTCCAAACTGCTTTAAAACTGCCTCCATCCCCAGCTTCCGCTCTATGCTCCACAAGGTAATCGATGAACGCAGTTTCGTCAGCCTCAGACCACTCGACTCAGTTCTTCACTTTTTTCAGTGCTGTGAGAATAATGGGGTTGGAAGAGAGTTCATGGCTGTCACCCATTGATGACCTCATCATCATCATGGCAGTCAAGTTGGCTGTGTGTTCATTGTCCGTGTGGTTCTATGAGAGCAGTGCTTGAACACGGCCAAACAGCCACACACCGGAGGCACTGTTTGTAAGCAGATTTTTGTTGATGAAGCTTAAGAAACGGTATCCAAACAGAGTCTTAAGAGCTGGCAGAACGAGCTGACCGAACAGCTTATTCGGCTAGTTCCTTATAAGCTGGTTTTTATCTTTTTATCTTCCTGCAGTGAACAGTCCACTGTGAACCCCGGGTTTCATGACTCTCAAGTCCCACATTCCCGTACCTACTTACACTCACCGTCACATCTCGAGCAAATCCATGTTAAGGGCCAGAATAAAACAAGCGATGAATACAGGAAACTAATTGACCCAGGCCTAGCCGAGCCGTATGCAAAATGCGAGATATATCAACAACAAGTGGGTGGTCGTGCAAAAAAGGGCATTAATGGGGGAAAGACGAACATAAATTACACGCCCAGACACAACATCACTGTGCTCAGTTCTGGCGCGAGATCATGAATGAGCGACGTCCCTTCATACAGGCGTGCTTAGCAGCATTCGTCAAGCAAATAATTCATGAGCGTACCTTGCCCTTGCCGCCCTGGTTGTTGTTGTTGTTGTTCGCCTTACCGCCGGCAGCAGCACCCTTGGCAGCACCAGCGTTTCCACCCTTAGCGGCACCACCTGCGGCGCCCTGAGCACCGGCGGCGGCACCTTTAGCACCGGCAGCACCAGCGGCGGCACCAGCAGCACCCGCAGCGGCACCAGTAGCAGCACCAGCAGCACCCGCGGCGGCACCGGCAGCACCCGCGGCAGCACCCGCGGCAGCACCAGCAGCGCCTGCGGCACCAGCAGCTGCAGTGGCGTTGGTTGCCGCGGCCCCAGCAGCAGCCCCAGCACCGGCAGCAGCAGAACCGCCTGCAGCGGCGGTAGCGGCGGCACCCGCAGCAGAACCAGAGGTGAACTATCATTAACCAAATCAGCATAAGTAGGGTATAGAGATGACGATGCTCACATAGACGCAGTCATCGAAAGAACCGTGTTGAGCGACTGGACCGACGACGGGCTGATGGTTAGCAGCCGTGTTGATGGAGCAGAGACGGTAGGTGCCGGCAGGGAGACCCTTCGTGACAGTCGCCGTTAATTGACCGTTCACGGGAGCAGCATTCAAGCCCCTAGGAATGAATAGGTACGTCAAGTGAAGATCCATAAAGACTACAAAACGCACTGGAAGAACGCAAAGACGGTAGGGTCCAGAGGAGTGGTGGTGGTGAGACTCGGCATCGCCTGAACGACGACGTGAGAGTGCCCAATGATCTCTCCTTGCGCATTAAGGTCCTGGGGGGCAGCGAAGTAGTTGGTGTCCGGGTTGACGAAAGTACCGAAGTCCATGCCCTGGACGTTCATCTGGATGGTGAACGAAGCATTCTCTCCAACGTTGGCCAAGTTGGTGGGGAACGCGAACTTGACTGCGGGCTGGTTCGCTTTGGCTGGGATGTTACCCATGGGAACCGGGTTACACGAGCCTGCCTGATTTTGTAAACCATTAGTGATCGTCTTGCTTTCGCAGAAGTTGATGAAGTTGTTGGTTGAAGTGGCAGAGGCCTCTTGACCGGGTTCTGAACTGGCAGCAGCCAGACCGTTGGTAGCCAAGTTAGATCCAATGAGGGAGGGGTCCAGGGTTAGCGAAGTCTGCTCGTTGCCCCCCTACACGGATATAAGTGAACGTAATCATTATTGAGGTGTATATGTAGCGTACAGAAGCTGCTGCCGCCGCCGCAGTGCTGTTGGATGCGGCTGCTGCTGTGCTGCTAGCTGCTGCTGCTGCAGCGGTGCCGCTTGCTGCTGCCGCTGTGGCTACTGCACTGCTGGCTGCGGCACTGTTGCCGCCCTTCGCCGCGGCGTTGTTGTTACCACCGTTAGCTGCGGCGTTGTTGTTACCGCCTTTTGCGTTGTTGTTGTTGTTGTTGTTGCCAAAACCACCTCTTCCGCCTCCCTGATGGATGCATATTACATCAGTAAGACCCAGAGCGAAAAGGTACAGGAAACCATACGAATTGTTGACCTTTGCCTGCGCGAGCGGCCAAGGGTGCGCCTGGCGCTGCTGAGACCTGCAGAGCAAGCACGGGGAGGATGACGAGAAGAGTCGAAAGTGAACCGGTGAACTTCATGGTTTTAATAATGCAAAGGCTTCAGGAAGAACGAATGAATAGGGTCAATTGTTGACAGTTTCCCGCTGAAAGAATCTTCATGAGGAGGTGAGTAGGCTAAAGGGAGAAGTGGTCACAACGACGAACCTGCTCAAGAAAGAAAGGTTGAAAGGCAAGAGCACAGCGCGGCTGCGTCAAGGAATGTAAGAGAGAAGTGAGAGACGAAGCTTGAAGAGGCAGGAGGTGGGAAAAAGGGGGCAGCGCTTTTTATACTTCTCCCATTGACAGACGCCATCCAATGAAGTGGTCTGAAGTGAGGAAGCAAGTGCGTTGGTGGTGGGCGCGTACCGACTGCATTAGGTGGGCGCGTTGCTGTGACAGATTTGATTCCGTGCCGTCCACGTTCACACACATCCTCACTGGTCCTCCTTCACATTGTTTCCCAACGGCCGATGAAATCCCATTGTACCTAAGTACCACACTTCATTGTCGCTGCACACCACATGCATCCTTCACCTTATTCCAC
Organism: Ramaria rubella; assembly: GCA_015039355.1. Taxonomy (NCBI): domain Eukaryota; kingdom Fungi; phylum Basidiomycota; class Agaricomycetes; order Gomphales; family Gomphaceae; genus Ramaria; species Ramaria rubella. The sequence goes on from MU134544.1 coordinate 11,380, forward strand.
CTCCGGCTCACCTCGGGGCCCTTCATCTGCGATCCTTGTGCAATGGGAGAACCAGGGGCAGTTGAGCGCGCAGCTGTCATCAATCTCGCGATGCCAGATCCGACTTTGGTAAATTGGCTTCCTTACATACTAATAATAGGCACTCCGCAATCCCAAGGAAATAATAGTAACAGGATTTTGTGGTAGCACATGCAACCGTTGCCCTAACACCGTGTCCTCACTGCGAGCAAGAATTGCTGCACGGCGTCTCCCTCCTTGATCCCCTGCTTCTCAAAGTGTCTCTCCGCCAACGTCGCAAATACATCATGCACCGCTTCCGCATCCGCCAATATTGGCGCTCTCCGATTCCTGGCGTCCTCCTCTTGCAACCGCGAACTCCGGCGTCGATTGCCATCTTTCAGATCACGTTTGGGTCGGTTTGCTGGTGTAGTAGATGCTGCAGGGCTGGGCATTCGAGGGGCAATGGCCTGCGTGTTGAGCAGACCATTCGGGAGCGGGGGAGTCTCAGTTGAGCAGGGCGATGGATATAACACAGGAATAATGTCAGTTTGTACGATATATCGACGCAGTGCATCTACCGGCAACGAGTGAAAGTCAACCTAATTACATTAGGTGGTCAACCATCTGCAGGAACCATGCCAGCGAACTTGCTCACCGTCAGTGTACCGGGCTCTCCATTCCCTGATGATTTGTCCATTCTCCTGGTAAGATAACTGGGGATACCGGAACTTCCGGCCTGCGCCTCCATACGTTTGCGCTTTGCCCGCGGCTCTAGAGCACTGTCGAGCTTGTCTCCACCACGCTTCCCGCCCGCGGAAGGGCCTATGAATGGACTATCATCTGCATTAAGTCGTTTGCGCGCTGTTGGGCGGGATTTAGAGCCTGTCGGTCTGGGTTGCATGCTCCTAGTATTGCTGAGGATAAAGATTCTTAGATACAATGTCGCGTGACGGCACGTGACCATTGGCACCAGTTGTGACGGAGCCACGGAGTCACAACGTCGAACCCCGCGTGTGGAGCAGTTTTTGGATACATCAGTACGATGCTTCCTCAAATATCAGCTTAAAACAGCATATACTGACATGGGTATTCCGTGATTGATATGATAGTTCGTTCTGCTGATCACATTTAGAGCTCATCTGAGCTCATAAACGCTACATCTGCCATCAAGCGAGACTCCTAGGCTCACCGGCCTCCCCGTCTTCAAATGTCGACTTTTGGGACTCTTTTCCGTGTAACAACGTATGGAGAAAGTCATTGCGCATCTGTTGGAGCTATCATCGACGGCGTTCCTCCGGTAAGTTTTGTCACTTTTCAAGATCCTTGAAAAGTAATGCCTGGTTTTTATAGGGCTTACAACTTTCCCCGTCCGACATCCAAATTCAGCTTAGCAGGCGAAGGCCTGGTCAGAGCAACCTTACTACTCCAGTCAGTTAACATGTCCCTTCACAGGTCGCGACTGACAATTGCCCGTCCATAGCGTGACGAGAAGGATCTTGTACACCTTCAATCTGGAATAGAGCATGGTGTGACTCTTGGAACCCCCATTTCCCTGCTCGTCAGAAATGAAGACCAGAGACCAAAAGACTACTCCGAGACGGACCTCTATCCCCGTCCGAGTCACGCTGATTATACTTACCTTGCAAAGTACGGTGTTAAAGCCAGCAGCGGTGGTGGCCGAAGCAGCGCGCGCGAAACCGTCGGTGTGTCCTTACTCCTTTGCCCACTGCCCGTATCTAATGTGTATCTGCAGGTCGTGTCGCGGCAGGTGCAATAGCCGAAAAGTACATGCGTGAAGCATATGGTATCGAAATTATTGCGTTTGTCTCGTCAGTCGGCAAAGTTCGCCTTCCTTCTTCTGTCCACGGACCAGTCGGGAACGAGGACGAGGACGACATTGAGGACGTGCTGACTCCTGAATTTCGCAAGCTACTTACGACAATAACACGTGCAGAAGTGGACCGGTACCCCACACGATGCCCTCACGCAGCAACCTCCGAGCGCATGACAAAAGTGCGTACCGCATTATACTCAGAAGCAATTAGTTCACCAACAGGTTATTCCAGCGTATTATTCGCGCCAAAGAGACCATGGACTCTATAGGTGGAACAATCACGTGCGTCGTGCGCAATGTGCCCGCAGGATTGGGTGAGCCTGTGTTTGACAAGCTCGAGGCGAAGCTCGCACATGCTATGCTTTCCATCCCCGCCACTAAAGCCTTTGAAATTGGCTCGGGCTTCCGTGGAACCGAGGTTCCCGGATCAAAACACAATGATGCGTTCATTGGTCGTCCGGATGGACGCCTTGGTACCGCCACAAACTGGAGCGGCGGTATACAAGGGGGCATTTCGAATGCTGAAGACATCTACTTCAGGTAAAAGCACAGAGATGTATTGCAATATTTTGATTGTTGACACTGGGTTATTGTAGGGTCGGATTTAAAAGTCCTGCAACTATATCGCAAGCACAGGCAACGGCCCAGTATGACGGGACACCTGGCCAGCTTGCTGCCCGAGGCAGACACGACCCCTGTGTTGTACCACGCGCTGTTCCCATCGTCGAGGCGATGGCCAGCCTTGTGATTATGGAGTGGGTGTGACTTGCACCTTCCTGATGCACGTCTCGCTCATTTTGTTGTTCATAGTGCCTTACTCATCCAGAACTCACGAAGCAAGGCTGCCTCGTTGCTTCCTCCGGTAACGACTTTGCCGCTAACGATGGTCTTGCCGCCTCCACCGGGCAATGGATCACGAGGGTAGAACTCATTGTAGGGGATGTAGTGATCTCACTACCTTTAAATAGACATGTTGCCAACCAGATGGCAATATATCACTGATTGGCATACCTACATACGTGTCCATGCAGCCTAAATCATAGACAGCTTCGGCAGACCTTGAGCATCACCACAATATACATAGCTGTCCGTACGCTAATTCGGTCTGACCTCGAAACGGCTGAATATCCAACCAAGTACTTACATGCACATGTAACAATGTATCCATACTACCCATACATTAATACTCGTTAGTACTTTATCAGATCTGACGCTTTAAGTAAGTTCTAGCAGCACGCTTCTCATTTGACGGAGCGGTGGGCGGAGCTGTGATACATATGTCCAAGACACCGAATGACGCATGGCCCATCGCCGAAGATGCATCTAAACCGGGAAACATCCACTGGGAAACAGTAAAGACAGAGGAGGAAGAATATCTGGATAAACTGCGTGAGTCAAGTGGTCTGTTCACATGGTCTCCATCTGTTCACCCGGTCTGCGCCAGAGTCAAGACTCAATCGTGTGCTAATGGATGGGGTCCAGCCAGCCGGACCCAGCGACAGACTAGATCCGGACGACTTTACCGATGCTTGTGCTGCGGTCGCCATACCACACGATGACGACGAAGGCCTCCATCTGATGTACGACTGTCCACGTTCACCACCGGACCCCATCTCGCTGAAGCCCTCCGCGCTTCAGCCTCCGCCTCTCTCACCTATCTCAGTCTCTCAGCCTGTCAAAATCGAAATCACCCCCGATCCCCCAGACTACCAAGTCGACATCTCACCCATCTCCCGTCAGAGAACAGTTCGTTTTCGGTCTCGTGTGCGCATCACCTCAGGCGTGCATTCTGCCTCTTCCTCCACATGTGGTTCTGTGTCTTCCTCCATCTCCGTGCCCTTGAGGGGGGCTCACGAATCCAGTAACTTGCCCATTGGACCGGCGTCCCTTAGTGACATATTGCCTTCAGATGCAGCCAATGCTTGGTTAAACAGACTCTCCTCCGCCCGGAAAACTTCTCGTCAACGCCAGGAAAGGCGGAGCAGCTCTGGCAGCACGCATTCGTTGTCTACTAATGAACGAACTCCTTTAACCTCCACCATCCATCCTGGAGCACGCAGGTCATACACGGAGCAACAGGTGGATTTTGCCGAAGAAGATACCGATGCCGAGCTTGATAGAATGTCCACGGCCGCCAGAAAGTCAGAGGAGGATGTCATGTTTGGTAAATGGCCTTGGAGAATCTTAAATCGGCATGTACGTCTACTGTCTCATTATCCTTCTTTGACTCAAAGTCTTCTTCGAGCCAGTGGTGGTGGTGGAAAATACTGGAACCTATCTTGTGCTGCTGCTCTCGGTTCGACGACGAATCAGATGAAGAGTGAATCTGACTGCATCAAAAACATTGTTTTTTACATACTGAGCATCTCCCTTATCTGGTTCAAGTGACCCTACCCCATTGACCAATTCTCCTCATTGTATGGCTACTTATGGAAAGCGTTGTACTTGTATAGGTGTCATCTTTAAACACAAGCTTCGATTACAAGACAAGTACCAAAAGTTGGGACCCCCGTTCGTGTCGGCTGAGAGCGCCTACTTGAACTCCCTGTAGCACATTCAAGGAGCTTCGCTGCTGCTCGCAGAGCGGGCTAGGTAAATGCCACCCACTTGACCGCGGCGGCAGGTCACAGAAAACGACGAAAGCGTATGCCAGAAGGCTCAACGACCTAACCGATAGTTCTAGAATTGTCTGGAGTTGGATGCGAACATAAAAGAGTAATAGAGAACCAAAGATAGAGAGCGTGGAGGATATAACAAAAACCCTTAACCCAAAAAGAAAGAAGAAAAAAGGCGCGAAGGCTCGGGCACAATTGGTACAGAGGTTGATCATGTCTCAAGTCCGAAACGTAGTCCAAACCAGTCTACGAGAATCAGATACCTGGCGTTGTGAAATCGGGGAACTGGGGCCAGTTTCCGAGCTCAGCTGGATCTCCCCCAATCCTGACCCATTGCGACCACGAAGGTGTCGATCCGTCAAGGACGAACAATTGGAACCAACCCGGTGGGGATATGTGGGCGTTAGGGGGTGCAGTGATTGTACAAGTCGAACCGGCGCATGTAAAGTCAGGGAATAGAGTGCGTTGACCCTGCATAAGAGTATTAGAATTTGCAGGACACTAGAAGTATATCAGACTTACGAATGAATTTCCATGTGTACTACTGACGGCTAAAAGGAAATGATATGTTAGACTACTAGGACCTATAAATAAACTACACTACACACCGGCTAGGAGGGAAATGCGTGTGCCTGCATTTTGGTGGGTGACAACATTAGTAATCTGGTACTGTTGTCCGTACTGCCAATCGGTTTCAGTGACATTGAACGTGGGCTGTATTTGTCCAGAGGCCAAGTATGGGGGAACATAGACCTCGATACGGTACTCTTCGGGGAACGGTCCGCCGTCTGGGTTTGGGTCAGATCCCGAAATAAGGACACGACCATCTTGGAGTAAGATCGATTCTGAATGATACAAACGTGCGACGATGGTGGTGTTCAGTATAGATATGCGCTGTCCAATTGCCAAAGTAGGGTCGTAAAGAAGAGCTGTCAACTCGGGATCCGTGGCAAGCCCAAATCCAGCAACTCCTTGGTTGGCACCGTTCGTAATCCTAGAACATGAAAAGCTGTATTCAGCACCGGTGACAAGAGCAACAAGTAATTCACGCACAGATATGTGCCGTCTGGGAGAGCAGTCATACAAGTCATGACACGTTTGAAGGGCTTGTGAGAATAATTAATATCTCGCTGCTATGCAGACTTTATGCATCCGTGCTTACCATGCGCTCGAGAATCCATGTTGCATTCTCGGCTTCCGGCTGTATCAAAACACAATTGTCCAGTGCAAGCCCAGGTCCAGGTGTAGAGCCACCACAAGTCAGAACTTCAACAGGATCGGTGTAGGGAGCGTGTTGAGGAAGAATAACCGAGGTGCCTTCCAAGGGATACGTTCGGCCTCCTCCTCCCCCTGTCACGGCACCTGGAATAATAGGGAACTCCTTGATGGTAGCAAAGGTAGTCTCGTCCAGAATCCTTGCTTCGTTGTAGTAAATAATGAAAACACCTCCTTGCGGCATAACCATCAAGAATGGGTAAAGGTTGTTCGGGTCAGTGCGCTAAAATATCTTCTGAGTCATAAGAGACGATAGAAATCCAGAGGGAGCGCACCTGAAGGAAGTCAAGGAAAACTGTGGTGTTGCCTCCGGGTTGAGTGGGAAGTGTCTCAAGGGTGGGAACTGGACTTCCATTACTTCCTGCCTCTCCACCCACCACCAATACAGACCCATTTGCCATGACCATTGATCCCGGATACCTGATGAAATTCGCAATTAATACAACATAGATTTAGTAATATGCAGTGCTTCATACCAACGACCGTTCTGAGATTCGGAAAGGTATTTTAACACATTTATGAAAGCCTTGGATATTTGACCTCACCTGTAACCTAAGTTCTTCATTATTTTCTTCCCAATCGGTAGTTCCGTTGACTCCTGGACTTCCACTAGGAGTATAGAGCCTGACTCCGAAGGTAGAGTCCAGTGACCATCCGCCAACATTCAAAACACGACCAGCCTTATCCGGGAGAACGACGGCACCGGAACAAAATACGTCCGTCTGGACGTGCATTTCTCGCCAAGTCAGGCCAAAATCGTCAACGAGTGACAGATCAAGTTCGTAGGCACCGGTCGAATTGGGTGGCCCAGTACCGAATTTCTCGAGGAATGTAACTTTGTTGTTAATTCCTAGCGTTGCAATCAAGGGAACCGTAAGACCGCCAACGAGGAACTAGATCAACCTTGTAAGCTCACTAGAACCAAAGAGATAGGTGCTAATCACACCTCGTAAAAACCGGTGACCTCAGGTGTGTGCCATAAATTCAGAGGTGTTCCCACCCATTCATATAGTTGCAAACGCTGCGCCCCCCCACAAAGATGGATCGGATCGCCTGTGCAAGGGACCGAGCAGTCAGTCGCCGGTGCTAATGTTGCACCAGCGGCTTGAATATCTGAGACATCCCCACACCCTATACACAGAGACGCTAGGCATGAGTAATACCTCAAAATATCATAATATCATCGACACTGACAGCATTCATCTCCAAATTCCATTCCAGCAGCTGGGTAACCAAAGGCGGCGCATTGATTGAGACAGACCTCAGCAGAGTTGTTTGTAGTGAAGAAGAGTTGGTACGGGAAGACGCGCGTAGCTTCATCGTCACTAATAAAAATTAATCATTCGTGTGATGCCGCTGAACAAATACTCTCACGTCAAACAACCTTGGTATTGCCAGTTTCCCGGCAGACTTGTATTCTGTACAACAGGGACAGGAAGCAAAGTGACGTTTGCTTGAGAGGAGTATACAGAAAGTCGATTCGGTCCACCGCATGCCTCTCTGAATACGTGCTTGTGAGTATTTAAAGAAGATCGATCCATTTAACACATACGAAGAATTACCGCCACATAGCATGTTGCAATCATTCTGATCTGGAGCTATAACTGCACCGTTGACCATTTCATTTCCGCAGACTTATCAATAGTAAATTTTAGCATTATCCATGAGTTATAAATAGAATTTGCTTACAGCACTGAACTGCAAATTCAATACCAGCAACTGTAAAGTTTGCAGCGCTGCACGTCTCTACGCATAGTTCTACCGTCGTATTGGCGTTGTCAGGAAGCTCATCGGAAAGTACTCTTCCGAATGCGTCATCTCTGGTGCTCACATTTGTAAGCGTCTTATACTTCAAAGGTTATTATCTAGAGTCTTACACGTAGCACCCCGAGTATTTCCATCCGGCTGGCAGGCCCTGAGTGACGGGAGGTGGGGGGGGGCCTGCGGGAGCAGCTCCTCCACCGCCTGCTGGAGGTGTTGGAGGTGTAGTGATGACTCCGGTGAAATTGTAGACGTTGAGCCTGTTGGGCCCACCACAAAATTCGCTGGAGTTTCCAGCGCAAGGCATATTACACCCTCCATCAGTAACAGGAGCGCCAGAATTTTGAATTTGAACGTCACAGACTGGATTGCAGTAATAAGAGTACCGAAGAAGAAAGAAGCTGTGAAGAGACTTACAGCATTGTGCCGCAAACTCGAGACCACCGAGAGGAAAGCCAGAAGCAACACATTCATCGAGGCAAAGTTGAACGGTCATGGGCCCGTCAACGCCTACGCCTACGGTTAACGTGCGAGCATTAACCGAATCACTAGCAATTGCGAATCAACACCATTTCTAAATAAGAGAGTTTGGAAGGGATCATACTTATAACAACCCAAGGAATCCCAAAGACCAAAGCTAGGGAGGGTGATGGGGGGAGGCGGTGGGGTTTTTCCGTTCGAGAACAAATCCAGGCGAGAGGCACCTCCACAGAATTCTTGAGGGTTACCCACGCAAGGTGTACTGCAGTCGGTGATGGTTGTATTGACACCGCCGTTCTCGATCTCATTTCCACAGTCTACATCATATGCAAAATTGTTGCATAAGCAGTGCATACGCCACAGAATGACGAGACAAATTTACAGCACTCTTGCGCAAACTCAACACCGGAAAAAATAAAAGAGCCTGTGTCACAAAAAGCAGTGCACAACTCTTGTGTCATGCCTGTAGTGTTGGTGAATGAGGACCCGGTCAAAGTGCGGGCAGCAGGGTTGTCACTGAAGTTGGATTGAAGGCTCAGAGTTTGGAACGGGGATGAAAATCAATGACCACATACGTGAAGCATCCTTGCAGCGTCCAGTTGCCTGGTAGAGTTGTTGCACGACGAGAGATATCGCCATGCAGGTTGCGGTGGGAGACAGCATGTATGTGTTCGGCGAAGGAATGGATCTTAGTAGGACTCAGTAATCATCGAAACCCACATGAATGCATGAGACGTACAGGGAGCGAGAGCAACCCAAAGGCAAATAAACCTGTGAAGGCCATCCTTGCGGGCAGGATAGTCATCAAGACTGAGCTTTATCTTCACCTAAGACGACTAAATAGTGCAAAACGGTAGTATGGGAAAGACAACGGGTTGGTTGGCAAAGATCCGCGGTCAAAGCAAGTATACATTGACAGCAAGCTCCCCTCAATCCCAGGACGCGAAGCAAGGAGATGTTGATCATCATCGACACGCATCGTACGTAGAGGATCCGAGGCACCGGCCCACAAGTTGAGGAATAAACAGATCGTGTCGAGCAAAGGCTCCAAACGTTCTAGACTTTTCCTTGACCAACGCGTTAGAAGACAAAGACCTTCTCAAGCCGACAATCGGTACTCTACGATGGTGCCGAGAAAATAGATTCCTCTGGCAAAAGCATCTTCAGGAGGCCCGCGCATATTTAGATAGACTCCAAGCGTTGGATGTTCCACGCATCAAGTATGTGCCTAGTAGTTGACATGTCTGTTCTTTCGGTTGACCACGATACCAACGACGGGATTTGTTTACTGTCTGTCATTGCAAATAACACACGAGTATACACCGAGCGCTGGTGCCACGCAAGTACCCTCCGTGTAAGGGTATCTTACGAGAAGCAGAAAGAGCAGCGCGAAGGCACGATTAGTAAGCGTAATCTTCGGGCTCTTGCTCCAGTTCTTCAAGCTTCAAGCTTCAAGGCTAACTTGCTATTTGGTATGTATCGCTGCCATCCCATTGATAATAGGAGGGAGTCTCCATCATGTACCCACACGGAACTTGCAGTGACTGCTGCTCGGCTTCCACGCGAACAAACTACTGCTCTGATGAAAGGTTCTGCATCTGCTTCCTATCCCGCGACGTGACACATTGTACCTTAAGTGGACCAGGGCCTATTAGCAACCCCTTGGTCGGCTTCTCCGTTTTGCTCCTGCGAATGGGGATTACTCGAGAACATAAACAGACTTTTCACCCGGGGCATTTGCTTCGGCTTTCGACCTGGCAGGCGCTTTCGTGTACATGAAGCGGCATGTACCTCATGCTAGTCTCTTTTATCGAGGGGGATCATGGTTTTTCGAAGCCCTCCCCGTCCCGTCTCACGTGCATTTTCCTATCTGTCTGCTCAACCTCCGGAAAACAGGCACGGCAGCAATGAACGCGTCTTTCCTCATGGTGTTGGATCTCGGAGGTTGCGCTTTGCCCCCTAAAAGGTACAACTGTCATAAGTTATTATAAATAATAGTAGTTCTGAAGCTACACGAAAAGCATTCCTAGGTCGATCCACTCAAGAAAGAGCTAGCCGGCAACTCTTTTTAACGGACATCATGGAAGGCTTCGATGAAAAAAATCGTGTGGATGTTTCAGGTTCTGCTTCGCGAACAGTGGTGACCGACACTGGCGCGTATATAACACGCGGAAAGGCAGCTCTCCAACTCCACAAGGGCATCCAAGGATTACACATCACCTTAAATTTATCTGGGAATGCCTGCCAGCTACTAGTGGGGTGCACCTCTCTGTACGTGGAAGAAGCGGGTGTATTTGTGTTCCATCATGATCTCATGATTCCTTTAGCAGCCACAACCACGCGTATGAATGTTGCGCCCTGCCCTGTCAGGCAATACTGTAATGCCAATACGAAAATAAAAGTTCAGATTTTCATTTTATTCACCCGGGTTAAGATTATACTGCGCTATCATCTGTCGTGGCATAAAGAACCTTCAATGGAGTCATTTCGTGTGTCCTGTTTCAGGCTTGCGATCGATTCTCCTCTATGATCTGTCAGTCTGCAGTTGACTGGTGACCATATTCTGTATTCTCTAACACTATAAGCCTACTGTCTTCCCACGTTTGATCGCGCCTGCCAATCTTGTCACGACCACCGCGATAATCCATGCGCAGCTCATTCATTTCGAAAGTTCTAATACCCGTGCATGTACGTGGGATAAGTGAACGAGGTTATAAATAGAACGACCGGACCTCAACAGCAAACGATGGAAATGACTGCCGTTATACCAAGTCCAGTTTACGTCCGCTCGTTCGGTGGAACATAAGGCTCTACTAGCATACGCGAAAACTCTTTCAGTTTCTCCGGACCCCTCACCTCCTCAGTGAGGAGTGGTAATCGAACAATATGGAAGAACTCGTCGTATAACTCGTGTGCCTCAGCAAGGTACTTTTGTTGCATTTTGTAGCGCACTCGGCAATGTTCGCAATCCGTGTCTGGGGAGTGGTGGATAAGAAAGGACACGGGGTCAGGTACGAAAGTAAACGTGCGCACCATTCTTAGGGAAGAGCAATTGGTTAACAACAATATTATGTGTGTCAATCTCATACGCCGTCAGTTCCTGCACCAGCCGTTCCGTCTCATATAGCGAGAGGAACTCGGATATGCACACGCAGACAAATGTTGTCTTTTCCTGCAAACACGCAACATGTCAAAGTCAAAAAGTCAAAAGGCAGATATAGATTCCAAAGATTCGGATCCAACTCACGGGATCCTTGAATTGCGTGTTAACCTCTGTGATAACCTCCCGCATGCCCTCTAACTTCGCGAACATGTCCTCCTGCGAGCCCTGTGGTGCGCCCATCATCGCCGACATCTAAACCAGAAGCAAAACTTTAACAACATGAAGAGATAACGAAAACACAACACGCTTCTAGAAACCTGATTGATCATAGGCCCAAATCGTCCACCGAGCGCGCTCAGTTTGCCTAATGCCTTTTCCAAGACGGATGGGAAAGAAAGAAAACGCAGAGTGTGACCCGTAGGTGCGGTGTCGAATACGATGACCGAGTATTGCATTGACTTTACATGCCTAAGGGGCATCATTGGGCAACTGTTAAACGTTGACGCCACCTGGTGCTCACTTCATGATCTCTGCAAAACCCATTGCTTCGTCCACACCGGGTATAGCAAAAGCCAGATCTTGCATCATGCCACCCATCATACCATTAGAATCCGCTGGGCCAACATACTCTCATTAGCCGCAGGCACGATTGGGGGATTAATGTTAAACCCGTACACTGTTCCACCATTTCCTGTAACGAGCTGCTGGGATCAATCTCCATCGCGTAAAGGTTGTCGAACCCATTCACGCGTGTCGCGTCCTTTGAGAACTTCTGCCCGAAGGCATCTGAAAGATTATGCGCAGGATCCGTAGACTACACCCACATTATTGAATTAAATTTTAGTCTCAGTTCGCAGGCACTAATGGCGCGGTACACACTATGAGTAGAACGGACTCCCGGTTTGCCGCGAGCTGGATAGCTAGAGAGCACGATGTGGTGGTTTTTCCTGCACGATGGCTTAGTGGCCCGAGTACAACTGCCATGGGGTATTAGTGGCTCACCGACACCACCTTTCCCTCCTGTAGCCGCGTGCCGGTCAGTTTAAACATTTCATTCGACCAAGAGCGGGAAGCTGGGACGTGCCGCAGAAGATCCATTTCAGAGTCTTTTGGTCGATAACATTTTGGAGGGTAGGGGGGAGAAGTTCCTCTTCCGAAGACATTAGGAATATGTGTATGTAGAATAGGATTGTTCTAAGGGTGGTGGTCCAAAGGTCTGTACTAAAAGCTAGGACGTGCAAAAGCTAGTACGTGCGGTAGAGACGCGTGTAACCCCGTGCGCGCGTGCTACCGTAATCTCGCTGCTGCTCACACCTTCCATACGTTTCTGTAAAGTGTAGCTTATTTCGTGTGTACATTCTAACTCGGTTGTGCTCAGTGGACTCATGATTGGCATTGCATGTAGGATCACTGTCATAAATCATGTCCGGCGTAAAGAGCACCTTCCGACGTACGAAACCACTGCTTAACTGCTGAATTCACTTACACACTTACCATGTTGCAGCTCTCCAAATAATCAATGAAGAACGCAGCACGCATGGCTTGCGGTACGGCGACTACACCCGTTACCGGTTCGCACTCCAGCCCCCTTTCAATGCTCTGATGCGAGTGCTGATTTACCGCACACTGCAGAAAACATTGCGCTCACAAAACACACCGCCTCCGCTCATCTCTCAAAATGACTCATGGAAAAGGTCGCGAGTTCAAGAAGCTTCCCGAGATCGTACCAGAGCGGGCAAAGGACGGACAGTGTGTATTCGGATCACCTATCACACACGGCCTCTATACTAATGTGGTCACAGCCTGCAGCTCCTTCTTTTCGAAACGGAACGGGCGTGGGCCCATGCGCAGGAGCTGTCTGCTCCTCAAGATGCGCGTCGTTCCACCGCACGCTACCGTCGGTCCCACAACTATCTCTCGCGTCTTCTGACGCTTGCGCGTGCACCGAATCTACCCGTGCCGCTCTCCTATCAGTCGACGGCAGAGCTCGTGGTGTATGCACTCGTCCACACCGCGCGGTTTAACTTACGTCGCCCATCCTCGTCTACCGCAGCGTATCATGGCATTACGCACGACACGAACAGCGAGTCAGAGAATGAGGAATCTGCTCCAGCGTATCCTCTTGTCCAGTTGTCTGTTGCGTATGCGCTGCTCGAGGAACTGGAGAAGACAGCACGCACAAGCAAGGAAGTAGCGCTTGCTCGCGCATTCAAGGACGAAATTGGCCCCGAAATAAGATGGTGCGTTCACGAGTTCAATCGCGGAAACGATGCAGAAGACGAAGGCGATGCCGAGCTTGAGAAACACGTACTGGCGTGGAAGAAGAGGGAGTGGGATATCGACGGGATTGTTGGCGATGTCGCACCTGCTTATGCTGAGCGAATCTTACCAAACTTTGGCGCACTCACCCGCGGATTGAAGGAAGAGGCTGCCGTTGATGGAGGTCCAGCGGGCAAGAAGCAAATCCTGGAGGAACACATGTGGGATGGGGAGCCAATTCCAGTGCGGAATCCAGAATTGGTGGATGTACTGCTAAAAGTGCAAGAAGCGAAGAAAAAACTCCAAGTCGACGCGTCAAACGAAGAAGCTGGCGTAAAGACAAAAGGAGGCAAGGGGAAAGTTGCACGTGGAAGGATCGCCAAGTATGATGGGGTGCTGTTGTCATTAAGTGATGCGGTAGATCAAGCACGGAAGCTTGTTGAGGCACAACAGGTATGAATGGTTCTGCCCTGCGACCGTCACTGAATTCAAACGCGCGTCCTACAGGTCAGTGGGGCATCATCCACCGCTGTTCCTGGAGCTGGGAACCGGGACATCCAGTTTATGCATGGGTACTTGACATACCAGCACCTCAGCTACCGAATCGAGCGGGACTTGCTGCTTCTTTCTGCACTATCTGATGAGGCACTTCCGAAGAGGAAGCAAGCAGCGCCACAGAGCACGGCGTCGATTCTGCATCTATTATCGGGAGTTCTGCAATCGCTGTCTCAGGCGATGGCGCTTCCTATTACGGATGAGTCGCCGGATTTGTCGACGGCGCTCTCGGTGCGACTTTCGCACGCCAAAGCCCAACGCGCACTGCACCTTGCCCGGGCGTACGCGGACGGTTCACACAAGAAGTATGCCGAGGCGGTCGCGCTGACGCAACGGGGACACCTGCACATTCGGGAAGCGCGAGCGACGGCTTCCATCCTGCCTGCGGACTCGGGGACACGGCCACAGCTGAGCTTCTACCCTCTGGACGACGCGACCCTGGATGGGCTGGAGCAGCAGCTTTCGGCGGAGGAAGAAAGACACAAGATCGAGTGGTTCGGATATAACGGAGGGGTGATCGGAGGGGTGTCTGAGGAGCATCAGAAGCCGCTGTTTTTCGACATTGCGTTCAACTACGTGGAGCCTGCGCTGGAGCAGTTGCGAGCAAGAGCAGGACTGCCACCGCAGGACGACAAGAGCGGAGCACCGGCTGCAAAGACGAAAGAGGCGGTCGAAGAGGAGGTGGCTGAAGAGGTGGTGGAGACATCACGTGGAGGATTGTCTGGACTGCTCGGGAGCTGGTGGAGCAGGCGCTAGGCCGCTAGCCATGTAAGGTAGCGGATGACGTATGCAGGCACATGACGTGATGCTCTGGACCGCGCGTGACTGTGACGGTGTGACCCTCGTGTACGTGTGACATATGATATCGTAACAGACAGTGGAAGTGCACCCCATGGACTTCTTCTCGTCCCAGCACGCCTCCAATCCACCCAATGTCTCTCCCCACTCGCCCTCCGACCCCTTTGCGCAGGAAATTGGCAGACGCTTCAATCTCCCTGGTGCACACCCCATGCTCACTGCCCGTCTCTCCCCCATAATCTCAGCATCCACCACCACCACCACCACCACCACACTCACCTCGCCGGCTACCCCACACGCTCGGTTCGTCAGTCTGTCTCTCAGGTCCCAGCCATCGACGCCGTTGCCGCTGCAGCAGGTGCAGGAACGACAGCTGCACCCACCGCCACTCCTGGAAACCAGGATAACCACCGTCCTGCCAGCTGCTCTCCTCGCAGTCCTCACCACCCCGCATGCTCTCGTCCTCGACATCCGCCCGCATGCCACATATGCGCAGTCTCGCCTTCCGAATGCTCTTTCTCTTTCCGTGCCCTCTACCCTCCTCAAACGCCCCATGTTTTCGCTCGACAAGCTGTCCGAGATGCTGCCGTCTTCGTCGAGCCGCCGTCGCTTCTCTGCTTGGAAGACGGCGTCCAGGATCATCGTCTACGACGTCGACTCGCAGACGATTCCGGAGGGCTCAAACATCCGTGGCCTCCTCCGCAAATTCGACAACGAGGGCTTTCGCGGCGATCTCGCCTGGCTCAAGGGCGGCTTTGCCGGTGTCTGGCGTGAGCATCGTGCTCTTGTAGACAGTGGCCCTCCATCTCCAGATTCATCCGAAGAGGAGGAAGCTGAATTCGGCTTTTTGCGCGCCAAAAAGCTCCCTTCTTCCGCTTTCCAGCAAGTATCCACAACCACTGCCACACAGCGCCCCCCTGCGCTCGCCCAGCATCGTCTGGTCGCCCCCGCACCTACCAGCACCCGTCCTGTCGCCGCCAATCCCTTTTATGACAATATCCGCCAAAATCGTGAACTGGAGCACGGTATAACAGAACGAATTCCACTTCGATTCCCCACTTCTGTAGTCGCTCGCAGAGATGATCTACCTTTTGACTGGCTCAAGGAAATTTTCGACAAAGCCGAGGTCGAAGAAGGCACTGAAGCTCTTGCAATGCAATTCTACATGATCGAGCTCCGTGAGCAGCGGAGGTTGATGGGCGTCATGGATCATCATTCTCGCGAAGCGATGTCTACTCAAGACCAGGGTCGATCGGCCCATTTTCCTTATAGTATTACCGCCGGAGTTGAAAAGGGCTCCAAGAACAGGTGAGCGCAGATGGAGGCGATGCATATGAAATTTATACTAACGACTTTAGATACACCAACATTTGGCCGTTTGAGCACGCTCGTGTGCGGCTGAATACGTGTAGTGTAGATGATGGCTCTGATTACATCAATGCTTCCCACGTCCAGCCAATCGGCACTCGCAGACGCTACATTGCCACACAGGGACCTTTACCGACAACATTTACTGACTTTTGGACGTGAGTAATGACATTTTTGTCTCGTCTGGTTTTTTAACATTTGGATAGTCTATGCTGGGAGCAGAATATTCAAATCATCGTCATGCTTACAAAGCAGATCGAAGGCGCCACTGAAAAGTGCGGCGTCTATTGGAAACAATCTTCATACGGCCCCCTTCGGTTGAAATTGATTTCTACTTGTGGAGAGGAAGAGTCGGAGGTGCGCTCTGCTCCATGTAACGAAGGCTTCGATTTTGGGTTGCCAGTAGAGGCGAAGGCGGTCACTGTACGACGCACCTTTCTCCTCAGTCACACGGGACACCCAGAACAGCCCGCGCGCAAGGTTACCCAACTGCAATATCTCGGGTGGCCTGACTTTGACGTACCCGTGGATCCTCGTGGACTTCTGGATCTTATGCGAGAAGTTGACGTGCTCCGTTCCGAGGTCGCTATAGAGGACAGCATAGAAACAGATGCGCCTGCTCCGATCTTGTTGCATTGTTCAGCGGGTATCGGACGCACGGGCGGTTTCATCGTCGCGGACGCGGCATTGGACGGCATCAGACGTGAAATTAAGAAGAATCGTGGATTACAAGCAAAACGCGTAGAAGGGGACGCTAATATCCCGCACTCACAACACGATCCCGCACTAACTACTACCCCCGCTCCTATGGACTTGGATGATACCGAGGCGGAAACGAACAAGGCGCGCCATCTATTTTCACTGCGAGGGCCCCCTGTGGTCATACCTAAGCCGCGCACCGCCTATATGCACAAGCATCGCGACAGCGGAACAGATAGCAGTGCTGGTATGCTATCCGATGAGTCGCGAACTCACTCGCTATCACCTGCCCCATTGGTTCCCGCTACAGCGTCAGGCTCGTCAAGCGGCAGCTCTGGACTGCGCCCTTCCTTCTTTGCTGCGGATGCGGACCTACGCATGTCCTCTCCGACACGGCCAAGCCTCACCCCTCCGCGTAATCCGCTCACGTCACTGCTCGCCGAGCCGGAGGCCTCGTCCGGACTTGGGCCCGCGGCGGGTGCCTTGAGTAAGTTCCGCCTGGCACTGGCGTCTCGCGGGGGCGAGACGTCCGCTTCTGCCTCGATGACAAATTTACCTTCGGTGTTTAGTGCCAACCAGCCGCTCACAGACAGATCGACTGCCGCAACATCTTTTTTTCCTGTATCGGCTTCTGTTGAGTCATCGCGCTCACCGTCACCAGCCAAGGATGCTGAAACACTGCAGAACGCAACAACCTTCGACTACACAGATCCACGGCGGCTGCACAATAATTCGAGCCCGGAACTGTTGTCAAGCTACACCGAGCCTGTGCGGAGCATGCTTGAGGACATGCGGGAGCAGCGTATGAGTCTGTGCCAGAGTTTGCGGCAATATGTGTTCGTGCATCGCGCAATTGTCGAGGGCGCCCTTGATATTATAGATGAAGAGCGTAAGCGGGTGTTTATGGGCGAGATGGAGGACTCACCTGTCAAGGGCAAGAGGGGGGCAAGCCCGACGGAGCTGCCCATAGAGGATAAGCAGGGGGCGGTGAGGCTGTCAAAGCGGCCAAGTTTCAAGAGGAGGGAACGCAGTGATACATTGCGTGAGGCTTATGTTTCAGAGGTACGATAGCACTCATCAATCGACGACGGCGTTCCACTACCCTCGCTCCTAATAATCTGATCCATACGTTTGTAACTTTTTATTTCCATCCTAGGCATTTCATACCGTTCTTGGCTACTCTCATCTCGTTTTCCTAACACGTATTTGTGGCATCTTTGCATGTAGATCTCATCCTAATGGAGAAAATTTGAAAGTATGCACGCGTCACTGAGTTTCAACTGCAACTTGCTGCGCTTCTAAACTCGCTGACAGTGACAGACAACTCTTAGGCTTGACTACAATGTCGACTTTCCCTGCGTTGCCGGGTTTTTACCAGCTACTCTTCTTACACCTGGAGCCAAGTGGGTTCTGTAGCCCCATACAAGTTTCCTGCTTCTTATGTTAAAATCTACTTTAGTTTCCACCATTTCCCCCGCCTTTCTCGCATGGATATTCCCAGGCGCAGCATGGTTCCATTCTGAGCTCATTCCATCGAGTTCCCCCACATCCGCCGCGCTGGACGCACGGACAACAATGGCCATATGGCAGCTGGCAAATTGTATTCATCGCCAATCCTTCTAGTCGCGTACACGTGACCACTAACACTGCTCCTTTGAAGGCTACTTTCTCCTGGGGCTTATATCCTCCTTAGTCTTCAGAGCGGTGCGTGACGCGCTGCCGCACGACCCGGTGGCGCAGGAAAAGATTGTCCGCGCATCGATGACCGCGTTGGCTATTGCCGATGTGCGTGTTCAATTTGAGTGTAGTGCCAAATCTGCTTTCTCAAGCTGTCGCTGGGGGGTTCGTGTTTGTAGGTGTCCCAGTAAGTACCTTTCTCGCAAAGCCTATGCTGCACTAATAGTGCATGTGGTCAATCTAGCGTCGGGCTCTCTTTGATAGGTCTCCCCGCAAATGTGAGGGCAGACCCTCTGGCGTGGAATCCCATGACCCATGGTAACGTGACATTCACGAGTTTCTTATTCTTGGTTAGGTTCGTGTTGTTGGTTCGTGTCAGGCATGTTACTAATTTTACTTAGATTGGCATGGCTCGGGGGCATCGGGCGCAAAACATACGTGACGAGTCAGTTCCAAGCCAAGGGAAAAGGCAAGGCCAAGGCGTTATAAAGCCACCCCTTCTTCGGAATCCAAGCAGAGTGTATACACCCGCACAACACAGCTGTAGATCAGCGGACACATCCAGACATTATTGTATAGTTCCAATTCAACATGAGTCACAGACAAGCTCTCCACAGTCCAGAGACTGGACTAAATACACAAACATGCGAAACGTGATGTCCAGCAACTCTAGGGAAACACCTTTATATTCCGCCCCGCTGTCTTGATGCCTGATCAAATCTCAAGCAAGGCTAGCTTGCGTTATTTGCTCCCACCACCTGAGGGTGTGGTGGCTTTCTCAGCTTCTTTACGCTGTAAACGATGCAGGCAACGCAGTCAAAAATGCAAGAAAGGAAGGGCCGACGGAGAACTCATCGCTCATGTCCAACACGCACTTTCTGCTTCTCGCGAAGGGCTTCCGCATCTCTATAACGAGGGTTGAGCGGCATTGCATAGATGAATGTCAATTTTGACTGATCACGTACGCCTCCTTGCGCTTCTGAAGACTTGTCGCACTCTCCTTCTTGCCTTTACCGGCAGCCGCTAGCTTTTTCTGTGCTTTCAGGCGGTCTTGCTCTCTCTGATTACCCCCTAAACAAACGTGTAAGCGATTGGTATAGATAGAGAAAGACGTTACTAACGAGTCATGGTGGTCACTGCTCAAAGGTCACGATAATGTGACGTGGTGTGACAGAGCGCCCTCGGCCTTTCGGAGTGCACCAGGGAGCCGGTACGCTGACGTCTTGACGCGTTTTTGGCGGGACGCGCGGTCTTTCACTTGCTTTTGACTGTGGGTACTATGGTAAGCTCGAACTTTGCCAAATGGAGGCACTAATTAACAAGCACCTTCAGCTTGTTCGTATTCGATCTAAGGATGGAAATTTTCGTTTCGAGATTCTGCCTACCGCGACTGCCGCTGAGCTTGCACAGAAGGTCGTAACTCTGTATCCGTAGATGACTTGTGGAGAGCTGATGTCTCTAAAGATACTCGAAACCACCAAGGATGCAGATCCATCTACCATTTGTATTTCAGAACGACCTAGAGGTGGCGAAACTAATATAAACACACTGATGAATCAGAGTCTCGAAGTTCTTGGCCTCAAGTGCGTAATACCTGCTGTTAATTTATGCATATTTTGCTAATTATTATTTAGACATGGTGATCTTATATTTGTCTCATACAAACCTGTATCCGAAGCCAGCTCTTCGGCACCCGATCCTTCCACCTCTGTCCTTACTGCTTCCAACGGTGCAGTCCATGGCACTGCTTCAGCTAAGCGTGCATGGGAACTTGTCACTGAAGATTCGGTGGACACTTTCTACCGCCAGCATGATGGAAAGATCCCACGGTCGCGCGACACTCGCTTCTGCAAACATGGGATTAACGCAATGTGCGATTATTGCATGCCTCTCGAGCCTTATGACACTGAGTATCACACCAAACATAATATCAAACATTTGTCGTTCCACGCATATCTTCGCAAGATTTCCCCACCTTCCAGCGCTTCTTCTTCTTCTGTGGCCCTTCCGCCTCTAGTCCCGCTTTCATATAGAGTCAAGAACCCTTGTCCAAGTGGCGGGCATTCGCCCTGGCCAGCTGGAATTTGCACTGGATGTCAACCATCAGCTATCACTTTGCAGCCGCAACCATTCCGCATGGTGGACCACCTTGAATTTGCAGACCGCGATATAATCGATCGATTTTTAAACGCTTGGCGTCGGACAGCCACGCAAAGATTTGGTTGGCTTATCGGTAGATATGAACCCTATGAAGAGGTTCCAATGGGGATCAAGGCCGTTGTGGAGGCGATCCACGAACCCTCACAGGAGGGTGAGATCGATGGTTTGAGTCTGGGGTTACCATGGGAGGACGAAGCACGCATTCGAAATTTAGCTAGTGGCACGTCAACTCCTCTCAAGATTGTTGGCCAAATCTTCACGGACCTTACGCCGGACGAAGAGGACAAGACAAAGTTGATATATAAACGCCATAAATCTTCATATTTCTTGTCATCGCTGGAAACTATTTGGGCTGCCGCCCAACAACTTAACAACCCGACAACATCCCGCTCGTCCCCGACGGGTAGCTTTAGCTCCCGCCTTGTGACAGCCGTCCTCTCTGGGACAGAGGAAGGTGGCGTTGACGTTCAAGCATATCAGGTATCAGAACAAGCGTGCGCCATGGTGGACGCGGACATGATCGAAGCAAGCGTCGAGGCTGGCATTGTTAGAGTCAAGGAAGAGGATCGTGAGGTAGGCACCGCCCGGTACGTGCCGGACGTATTCTTCCGGTACAAGAACGAATATGGACTCGAGGTAAAGAAAAGTGCTAAACCTTGTTTCCCAGTCGAATATCTGCTCGTAAATGTACGTGTCCACCTTTTGCACGGTCTTACCAGCATTAAATAAAATCTATAGGTCACGCATGGTTTCCCAAAAAACCCTGCACCACTCTTTCGCTCGACCGCATTCCCGATAGAAAATAGACCTGGGTTAGAAGATCAAGATATTCAACATGTCTTGCAGGAGCTAAATCGTATTCGAGCGTTCGAGGTAGTCGACAGCGGACACGGAATGACCCCAGAAGCCATCAGCTCTCGGATGCGACTTGCACATTGGTTGAGTGATTGGCATCTTATCTCTTTCCTTGGGACAGTTGACTTCTTCTCGCCTGTGAGTTTCTTATTGATGCACTTTTCAGCAAACCTGACTGTGGGCTCAGGCTGAGCTATCTGTACTTGTGCGGACAGCATCAGCGCCGGACTTAGAAGATCCGACCGTCTTAGACGCGCTATTGTCGACGAGTGGATGGCAGACCTTGGTCACTATTGCTAGAGAAAGTGCTGGTGAGTTTTTATTCTTTATCACATCTTATGCTCGTAACGTTTAATTATGCCTTCCACTAGTTCCACAACGCCCTTCTGGATCAGCCCCGAGTATGCCGCTTGGCGGTGATGATATTCCATCAGAGATGTTCGATCAGTTCATGGATGGGGGTGCAGGTCCGTCCAGTGGGAAGACCGTTTGTCCACACTGCACATTTGAGAACGAACATTCTGGTGGTGACTGCGACGTCTGCGGATTGCCCCTCGGGTAAATTTACCTGTATATTTTATATAATTGAATTGTTGAGAATGCATATAGGATCTAGAGTACAATATCATCGCTCTCGCATTTACGATTGTCACTTCACCACTACTTGCGGTGGCTTCCTGTATCGACAGCCAGATTTATGCGACAGATTTATGCGACAGACATGGCTTTTCACGTGATCGAAGCTCTGCGCGATTGAAATGCTCAATCAAGCTTTGTCAAACACCCGAGAAGATAGTTACAGTAATTATCCTGAGACTTCCAACACATAATCTGAACCGCAACATTTCTTGCACCTGTAAGTGCTGACTAAGTAGATTTACCAGATATTTTGCATCAATGTGCCAGCTTCTAAGTACGCTCACCCGGCCTTACGGAGAATGTTTAGCCAATTGGTGAGACGGTCTCAATAAGGTCTTTCAACTTCTATCAGGGTACATTACATAGAGGCCCCGGGATATCGGTGGTGCGTATGACATATATATGTACTGTGGTTGGGTTGGGTTGTGCATCATCATCCAAGGATTGATCTGCCTCTAAAGCATAATCCTTATGCCACTCTATACTGTTCAACACTCTTGTCCCCTGACCTCAACTCAGCAAGATGAGTTAGCGCAAGTGATTACCAATGTTCACTGCAGCTACTTTGATGTCCCAAGGCAGTTCGTCAATATATCGTACCAGGACTTATCCAAGAGCGTCGAATATGTTGGCGGGAAAGTCACTCGCACGAACCGCATCATTGCCGGGATGCGTCCTAATGTTTCAGGAGCAGGCAGAACCGAGGAAGTGATAGAGGCGTTGCTGCGCGAAATTCACCAAGGTTGGGATAATATTGTCGGCACGAAGGGAGAAAAAGCTCTGGGTGTAATCGTGTCTCAGCCAATTATGCAAGGTAGATCGTACTCACCTGCAGGCCCCTTCCCATTGAATATGATTTACTATCTACAGTGATAATCGAGAAGGGAGTGTTACTTCCCAAGGTGAGGGCAGCCTAATCGAAACGCGTTATTAGCCATGAAGACTAATACTTTTCCAGGCTGGTTTAGACTTTAAATGGATCCAAGAGGCATGTTCCCACCATGATAGCATCTCGCAGGAGTGGTCCCGAACTTACTTTGCAATACAGAACCTAGATTATTTCAAGGCCAGAGCAGCGGGTGGGGAGGAAGAGTTTGCATCACTAGTGGAAGACCTAGAAGCAAAGCAGCGAAAATAAGGAAACGTCCACTATCGGGTGTAATTTGTCCGGCGGCCTCAGAACTTATGTAGTTGATGTTGGCGGTCACGGTCTCCTTTGTTTCAAACAAATTGTCCACCTGAAGAGCCTGTTCCGTAAGATTGTGAAGGAAGTACACCTAGCATCAGTGGTTAATATACCAGCAAATTATAACTCTATCGAGATCACCATGGCTGGGACCGACGGACCGCACCAAAACGCCTTATGTTTGCAGCACATACCCGCAGTAGTGCACAATGCCTTGTGCCTCCTCATTACGCGTTTCATAGGAGTTTCTGAGTAAGCGATGCGTGGTGTACCTTTGGAACTGCCGTGTAACGGCCAATTGGACCTGTAAGGAGGGCCGGAAATAGTGAAAGATCGTTGTTGGGGCATAGAGGCTGAAATGAAACGAAGCAGTGTTTGGTGTCACCAAGCAGTTGATATCGGAGGCACATTGAAACAGAGTATATACGTCTATACTTAGTGCCTCGAGGCGGACGTAGTAAATGAATGAGCGCACACACAGCCGCCGTCACGGTCACTAAGTAAAGAACATACCTACTACACTGTACTTCTCTCATATCACTACGTAGCCTCCACCTGTCTCTACTTGCCCCCTACGTCGGCTCAGACCATGTCGGGCCCCACTGCGACCGACTTTGCTACAATGCGCGACGCACATGAACTAAACGGCATTGCTCAAGCAGACGCTAACAAGGGCGCCACTGTGCACACGTTTGACCCTAATTCCACACCTCAAGATAAGGCGGCTGCAGCTGGAAAGGCACAATATCAGCTGAAGAGTACAACTAGCACTGGAACTGGTGGAGGGGGAAAAGGCGAGTATTACTTCTGCGGTTTCGCCGACTTGCACGGGACGTGATTGACCATTCTGCAGAACTCAGCCTCGACACGGGACGAGGGGCGGTCCTCACACCTACTATTACAATATCGGATGTGGACAAAGTTCAAGCCGACCAGCGTGGCATTGGCGACGCAAAGTCGCCTCAGTCTGCCGCACCGTCCGCACGCGACGGGGAACTCGTGCCAGGGGCCCTCCCGCAGAGCCTTGCCGCCAATATTCCCGACTGGTATCGTGTAGGTTGGCGTGCTGTGGGTGGCATTGATGATGCCCCTATTACAGACAAGGAGGAAGTCGACAAAGGTGTCCTCGCCTCGTTCATCAACGAACAATATTACGGCGAATGGTATCATAACGCTGGAGTAATATTTTTTGTATGTCCTGGCTGTCTTGGTTTGTGGTATGCTTTGCCTGATTAGGAATGCAGGCGGTCGTCATGTCTCATTTCTTGACATTATTCAACATGGGTTGGGGATCTCTACTGGTTCTTCTCGCATTCTGTGCCACATATTATGCCAAATCGTTGGAGCGCGTGCGACGTCGTTCCCGTGACGATATTCAGCGGGAGCTTGTCAAGACAAGACTTCTTTCAGAAAGCGAGTCTGCGGATTGGATAAATCACTTTCTCGATCGTTTTTGGCTCATTTACGAGCCTGTTCTTTCCGCCACAATCATTTCTTCTGTCGATCAGATTCTTTCTGCCAACACTCCCGCTTTCCTTGATTCCATTAGGCTCACTACGTTCACACTCGGTACCAAGGCACCACGTATTGACTCTGTCCGGACTTTCCCAAAAACCGCCGAGGACATTGTAATGATGGATTGGGGGATTTCTTTCACTCCCAATGATGTAGCAGATTTGACTCAACGGCAAGCTACTGCAAAGGTTAACCCAAAAATCGTGCTCAGTATACGTTTGGGTAAAGGTTTCGCAACAGCAGCCATTCCAATCCTGTAAATCGTATCTTCTATCGAATCTTACAAGCTGTAACTGATCACTTCTTTCAGCCTTGAGGATATCACCTTTAGCGGTTTAATGCGCGTCAGGCTAAAGCTTATGACCAACTTCCCCCATGTTCAAGTAGTCGATATCTCGTTCATGGAAAAGCCGCTGATCGACTATGTTCTCAAACCCATCGGAGGCGAACACTTCGGTTTCGATATCGCCAACGTAAGTTGTTTGGATGCCTGGTAATCCTCTGATATCCATGTTGTACTAGATTCCAGGGTTGTCATCTTTCATCCGAGATATGACTCATAGCACTCTCGGGCCGATGATGTATGATCCTAATGGTGCGATGTTTGAATTTTATGCGATGAAATCCGATGCTGATGATACTCTAGTATTTACCCTCAACCTTGAGCAGTTGCTATCCGGAACACCCCTTGACACAGCAATCGGAGTGCTTCAAGTCACCATACATACTGGACGCGGACTCAAGATGACGAAGATGGGTGGTGGTTCTCCAGATCCATATGTTACTCTTAGTATCAACCAGCGAGCAGAGCTTGCACGTACGAACTACAAGAATGCCACGTGAGTTTTTCTTCATCTATGCAAATTGATCCTGATTTGTCATCGGTTAGCTGGAACCCGATATGGCACGAGACTAAGTTTCTTTTGATCAATTCTCTGACAGAGGTGCTCTCTATGACTATTATGGATTACAACGAGCACCGTAAAGACTCGGATATGGGAACAGCAATCTTTGAACTTGAGAAACTTCACGAGGATGCAACGCAGGAAGGCCTTGTTGCTTCGGTCAACAAAGACGGGAAAGCAAGGGGCGAACTGAGTTTTGATGTGTGAGTATCTCATGTCATGTCGAAGACCATTATAACGAACATGCGTAGTTCGTTCTATCCTGTATTGGTGCCGAAGAAGGTTGACGGCAAGGAAGAGCCACTACCAGAGACCTGTTCGTACACAACGCCATAATCGCCTCTTGACGTTATTGTTAATCCTATTATTTCAGCTGTCGGTATCGTGCGGCTCACAATCCACCAAGCCAAAGATCTCGACTGTACCAAATCGCTTTCTGGTGATTTAAACCCCTTCGCCCGCGTTGTGTTGGGCTCTTCGGAAGTTATACACACAACGCCTCGCTTTAAACACACCAATAACCCCGTTTGGGAATCATCTACTGAATTCTTATGTTCCGATCGCGCATCCGGTATTATCGGGGTCAAAATTGTTGATGACCGAGACTTTTTATCAGATCCCACTGTTGGCTTCCTTAGCGTTCGAATTGACGACCTTCTTGAGGCAAAGAAGGAAGTGGGCAGAGACTGGTGGCCTTTGAGTGGCTGCAAGACTGGCAGATTGCGCTTGAGCATCGAATGGAAACCCTTAAACATGGCCGGCAGCTTACAAAGTGCTGGTCGTTATACTCCTCCAATTGGGATTATTAAAGTCTGGTCAGCAAACATTTACTATGGTGGAAAGTTATTATTATTGACATTTGCGGACAGGATGCAAAAGGCTACAGATGTCAAGTACGTAGATTTGCACCGGCACGAATGTATATACTGATCGTTTGTGGCAGGAACGTTGAAGCAGCTCTTGGTGGCAAGGTGCGTTCACAGGGATTTTAATTAACCTGCTTGTACTCAGATTGTCATAGAGCGACCCGTATGTTCGTGTTTTACTTCACAATATCACCATGGCTCGCACAGAAGTGGTCAATAACAGTGCGTACTCACCTATTTCATTACTTCTCCTAATTAGCTTACATATGTTCCCAGATTTGAACCCGGAGTGGGATCAGATAGTTTATGTACCAGTACATTCGCCCAAAGAGGCAGGTCCACCTGCGATATAATTCTAATACGTGCTGACCTAAGCTATAAGGTTTTACTTTTCGAATGCATGGACTATCAACACCTCACGAAAGTAAGCAACATACTCTTTGTATAAACATGGACTGCAATTTGCCTTTCCGTAGGATCGCTCTCTTGGCTCGGTCGAATTGGCTGTTGGTGATTTGGTCCTGAACTCGAGAGAAGACCCAAACTATCCCTACGCATCGACGGGCAAGAAGGAATGTATAGAGCCTCTGCGACTTGACAAGGGCAGCGTCAAAGGCAAACTACATTTTGTTGCAGAATTCGTCCCGGCAATGTTCTTGAAAGACTCGGGATTCAACACACCTAAGAACGAGATACAACGCGCCGTTGAGGGGACAGCTTCAAGTAGCACTAGCCCAATCGACCCCACCACTGCAAAATCGAGCCAGGATGAAATTCCCCAGGGAAATGAAAACAACTTCACTGAAGAAGACAAGTTATTCGAGCCAAAAGGTACAAAATCCACAGATACAACCCTCACGCCGGCAACAGCCAATACGACTACTGGCACGGCTGAAGAGCCGAAATACGAAGGCGCGGAGTTATCTAAGGAGGAGCTCCTGAAATACTGCGAGTAACCCTCGTTAATGACGACATAACGTCGACTGATACCATTCTTACTCAGCATCTGGCATCATCGTGTTTGATGTCATTGAGGGCCAGCTAGCGAAGAAATCACGGCTCGAGATTCTTCTAGACGAAGGTTATTGGCCTGCAGTGGTTACCACTAAATCTCGCAGCACTCACGCTCAATTTGACTTGGTTGGAGAAGGCTTCTTGAAGGAGCTTGATTTTGGACAGATTTGGTTGCGCCTTAATGAAAGCGATGACGGTGACAAGGAAGAAATCATCGCGGAGTTTAAAACAGACGCGAAAACGTTCTTGGAGCAAGCCTTGGTACGTCGATAATCTGAGTATCTCCGGTGGTGAGGTTGCTCCTAATTTCTGTCCGTCAGGATGGGCCAACGAAATTTACATTACGTGATCAGGACGACAAGAATGAGAGTATTGTGGAGATCGCAGCCAAATTTATTCCTGTTAATATTAAGCTGGAGCCAAGAGAAAGCATTAACAGTAAGCGTGATCTTACATGTTTTCTCCTCTACAGCCTTACACGTTCCGTTTAAGATCAAGGTATTCTACGAGTGGAGCTAATCAGATGCAAAGACATTCTTGCTGCAGATCGCAGCGGCAAGTCAGATCCGTTTGCCGTCTTCACATTGAACGACCAGAAAGTTTTCCGCTCCCAAGTCAAAAAGAAAACGCTCAATGCCGACTGGAATGAGAGCTTTGAAATCAATGTGGCGAGTGACCCGACTCCTGCTTTTTGACTACTTCCTCAACCTTTTTTAGCCATCCCGTGTAGGTTGCCGATTTGAAGTAGAGATTTTGGACTGGAATCAAATTGAGCAATCCAAATCACTGGGCTCTGGTTTGATTGAATTGGAAAGCATCGAACCATTCCAAGGGACAACGAGATTTATACCCCTCAACACCCCTAAAGATGGTAGCAAGGGGGAAGTCCACGTTAGCCTCCTTTTCCAACCTGCCATCATAGCAAGGTCGCGGAAAAACACGTCTACTTTCAGCACTGCTGGCCGTGCAATGACTCAAGTGGGTGGACTTCCACTCGGCGCTGGCAAAGGCATCGTGCACGGAGTTGGTACCGCTGGAAAGACTGTCAAAGGTGTCTTCAAGCGCGATCGTGGTGCATCTGCCTCCAAGATTTCTTTGGAGCTTCCATCGAATGGTCAACCACCCACAGACCCGGACAGCTTGCCGAGCACACAAATCTCCCGTCCTGCAGACGTTACGGATGGAAACTCTGCTGGGATGCCCAACATTGGCGCCGTTCCCATGATGCCCCATGATGAAGGGGCTAGGTCATCATCAGATGATTATGGCATGCTCAAGGTTTCAGTGATAGGAGCTAAGGACCTCATTGGAGCCTCGGCAGGAGACGCGGTCAAACCATATGTAGTAGTCAAGGTGGGGGACAAGGAACAGAAGACAAAACACACGGCGAAGACGGTTACGCCGGAATGGTGAGTACACCGAGTTGTTAAGTTACTCTGGTATCTCTGAAAAAACGCTGGTTCTTAGGAATGAATCATTTAGATTCCTTGCTAGCCCAGACACAAAATCATTTACTGCTTTCGTTATAGATCATAAGACAATGGGAAAGGATCGACCATTGGGTGAAGCAATTGTAGACGTACGTGTTCTTTTGGTGATCGAAATAAGTTCAACTCTTGTAATTACGTTAACCCTTGTAGATTTGGAAACACATCCAACCCGGTGGACCGGCCGCGGATGTCTGGATAGAGCTGCAGGAAGGCCAGGGACTCCTTCGTCTACGTCTTGAGTTTGAAAGAGGTCGTCAAGGCTCTTCGTTATCAATCACAGGAAGTCCTTCCTCCTCTCCGTCAAGGTTTACGACGCTACGCAGGGTGACAACCCGCGACCACGCCTAGCGGTCCATATATTACCAACCCATGTTGTACAAGTAATTCGTCCTTGCGATTGTCATCCAGTATAATAGTACATCCTCTACTTGAACGATGTGTATTTTCTTTGTGTTGCTGTTTCTTGGATTGGACTTCTATGATAGCAAGGCTTGATGTCTTACGTCTACAGGTAAATTACAGTCGTAATACAATCAATATGTCCTGAATCTCTGGCACCATTGCGGCCTTCAATTGTCCAATGTCAGCGAATTTAGTGCGGGAATGGGTCTTTCGGCTTGAGGAGTGATGCGCGCCCCATGACGACGCTCTTTAGATTCGCCATAGTCGATAATGGCAGACTGGAGGTTCAGATGGATTAATTTTAACTTTTCACATCTCAATCTGAACCACGCACGTGAGCGAGTACCCGGTTGTCCCAGAGGACCACTGTATTTGGCGACCACTGTAGATACACGATTCAGAGCATAGATCAACTGTGTTTTACGTTCACTAACCTTGACTCGTGCTTGGGAGTCGCTTCCCTTTGCGATATGATCATAAAGGAAGTTCAAAATATTCTCTGATTCCTCGCGCTTAAGACCAACGATTCTGCGCGTGAATTGTTTGTTAACATATAGCACTTCCTCTCCAGTCACTGGGTGTCGCCTGATAACGGGGTGACTACCAAGTTGAAGCAAAGTGTCAAGGGCAGCCCATGGCTTTCGACCGCTGGATATGACTTACACGTGTTCAACGGGTTCACGACGAACAATCCCACCACGTCGGCCTGAGCGCGAAAAATTGGCCTGTTCTACACCTGAAGAAGATCTTAAGTTCCAGATTGGGATATAGAGATAAACGGCAACCGACCTGAGTGCACAGCCTTAAGAGTTCGCAAAAATGCAACAAACGGAGGAGAAAGTCTCCTCAACGCTGCTACTTGGGATGTGAAGAGAGTGTCTCCTCCCGTCGTGGCTACAAGAGTATCGTTTGACATTATCTTTGGGACCAACGGAAACAGAACAACATACGTTGAGCCAGCAGAAAGAAAGTGGTCAATCCAGGCGGCTGGAGTTCATAGCTAACATCGCTATGCCAAACTGTGCTGGTAATGGTGTCGTTGTATTCGAAATTGAAAGTGTGGTTCGCGTCTCGATAGACCAGGTGAATCTCAGGGGCGCCTTCCTGGACGCATGTTAGACCAACTTCATTGGAGTGTTTACTAGTAGAAACAATTTCCCAGACGCACAGGATGCCCTGAAGTGGGGTGAATGTGAAGGCGGCCAAAGTAACTACCCCAGGCTTTGTAATATTCAATCCCACGGTTAATAAAGTCCCCTTGGTCCCTAAAGACAGCGAGGCCCCGCTGAGCGACCTATCTCATACAAATTGATGGGTGTCAGAAATAAATCTCTAGAGTTAGTTATACGCGCACGAATAATGCAAGTTGATCCCTGCCATCGTTATCAAGACCAGTGAGCTGAACTCCCTCTATCTCCGTCCCGAGGACTGGCTGGATTTCTGTCACACGGGTTGCGCCTTTTAAGAATGAGCGGGGATCCGAATGACTGAGTGCGCGATGGCCCGGGTCAGTGTGCTCAAATGGTTCCAAAGGGGGGTACTGCCCAGGGGGAAACGAGGGCAGAAGATGTGCATATTGATATTCCTTGTCAATTGATTGAATACCATTGATGACTTGAGGTTTGAGAGTAATACTGGGAGTAGTCTCAGTGATAGTCTTAGTCTCTGACGACATTGACGCAATTCGCAAGGACGAGGAAGGGAACGTAATACGGTAACTGTTATTACCACCCAATGTACATGTAGATAAATATGTTAGCAAGATTGAGAAAGCACGAAAAAGCACGCAATCGTTGTGTTCGTCAGCCAGCCGTGGCCGTGGGTCATTTGTGCGTGACGGTGAGCGGCTATAACGCGCCGATCACGTGATGTCACGTGACACCCTTAGCCGGAATGCCCGAGTAGCTCGCAACAGAGGGCATCCATTTTCCCTTCACTTTCCACTGATCTTCGGATGTGCCTAAGTACTTGGAAATAAATGAGCATTCTATACTACATCCATAAAACGGTCGAGCTCACTCTTGTGAGTACGCTCGGTTTGAAGTTTGGACTGCCTAGATCCACTCCTGGGTATTATAATTGAGCTTTCATACCTAGACGTATAAAGTTCAAGAAGCAAGGTGACATTATAAGGGATGCGAAATACAGGTACATACGAATGACATTTGAGGAGATCTAATATGGCTGCGATAAGTCGAAACTTGTAAACTCGCCCTGTGAATACTCACAGAAGAATAATTAGTCCTTGCGTCACACACAGGTCGCAAGGACCAAGCCTTGTTCATCTTGCCAGTGACCAATCAGGTTATGCAGCACGAGCAGGTCTCCTCTGATGGCGCAGGATCCGGGTTCTGCGCAAGAGTGAGTTATCATATCGTGTCTAAACCTTGTTCTTCATTGAGCAGTGTCGAAACTTGGTCAAGTTATTTTGAGACTTCTTGTAGCTTCTCGTTCCGCTTTGGCTCGCTGCATTTTACCTTGTGATAGTTAGCTTTACCGACTTGAATTCCGATGAAAAGCATCTTCAACACCGCTTGAGGTTGAGATCATGCAAACGAACGAGTCGGCGCGGTTGTGAATTGCAATGCAAACATGGAAATAAGTACTTACAACATAACAAGGAAACAACGGAAGCATCATACTTTGTCACGTGCCACGTGTCAACTGCTGCCTCAACTCGGGATACAATAACGTGCCGCGCCTAATCTAGACTTCATTCCTTTTTGTAGCACGAAAGCAACATTCACCCAGTATTCGCACTTCAGATATGCCTTAACACCTTGTTGTCTTCATCAGGAACGTCCGGATATGTTTCCTTTGGGTTTACAATGGCGGCTTCCAGTACTTTAACCAAATGTTGGTCTGCATGCATCGCCCTGCTTTCGATTTCTCCTAGCCACCGACAACGGCCAGGATTGTGTCTGTGCCATGGCGAACATCATGGCTGCAAACATCATGGCTACTCAAAGATGCATTCCCGATGTTCCCGAGGACATTATCGTTCACTACGCACACTTGAATGACCCTAATTACACTTTCGACACGGTCGATTGGCCGGAGGATTCCTTCGAGCTTAACGACAAGATGTCACCAATTGAATCATCACTCTCCAGAAGGAAGCTCTATGAGTATGATGCAGAGACTAGGTCTCAGACTCAGAGCGACTACTCTCGTTCGAGCTCCCACATCGCCACTTCGCGCGCTCCGCTCCAGAGCGAAGAGTTAGTCCCTTTGTCTATCACACAGGCCCTTCACTGAATGTTTCGTGAGCAGTGATTATGACGACGAATCCCCGTATCCTGAAGTTCGTGCCGCTGTGCCAACAACAGATGACCCTTCCATGCCTGTGAATACCTTTAGGATGTGGTTCCTTGGTCTTACCTTTTCAATTGTTCTGTCTGGAGTAAACCAGTTCTTCAACTCACGCCTTCCGAGTGTCTTTATCACGGCTCTCACTATTCAACTTTTAGCCTTACCAGCCGGCAAGGCTCTCGAATATGCCCTGCCTACACGGAAATTTAGATTCAGGATACCATTCACTGCTAAGTCTTGGGTTGGAAGTCTCAATCCAGGACCTTTCAACATTAAAGAGCACGTGAGTTTTTACCCTAACTCCGTGATTCCATCCGCTCTAAATGATTACGAAGGTCCTGATCACGATCATGGCGAATGTTACTGCCAATGGTGCCTATGCCACAGATGTTATCATGACTCAACGTCTTTTCTACAACATGCCAACACCTGCGAGCTATCAGTTGTTGCTCACACTTGGGTCTCAGCTTTTGGGCTTCGGTCTGGCGGGACTAGGTCGACGCTTTCTCGTGTGGCCAGCCGCTATGATTTGGCCTGGTGCTCTCGTCAACTGCGCTCTCTTTACAACTCTCCATAAGCACTATGGTCGGAAGGAAAAGAAGCATATTAGCCGACAAAGATTTTTTTTCTATGTATTTGCTATTGCGTTTGCATGGTACTGGTTGCCGGGGTATCTTTTCACAGCCCTCAGCGTATTCAATTGGGTCTGTTGGATCGCCCCTCAAAACAAAGTCGTCAATACGCTTTTTGGCACCCAAACCGGCTTGGGGATGGGGATTTTGACCTTTGACTGGAGTATGATCACTTTTATCGGGAGTCCTCTTGTGACACCCGTACGTCTTATATTATATATTTGCTTTATCTACTAATTCGCATCGATAGTGGTGGGCGCAAGCCAATATCATTGTTTCATTATTCCTTTGGTTCTGGCTCATTGCACCCATCTTGTATTGTGCGCGTTTCTATCACTTGTTTCTAACGGGATAACACTGAAACTTTATTTTTGTAGTCGGGAATATCTTCTACGCAAAGTTCATGCCTATTTCAGCGGCCCTTTCTTTCGACAATACAGGCGCCCCCTATCAAGCTACGAATGTGGTTGTTAATGGCGTTTTCCAACCTGAACTTTGTTGGTAACCGTGGTTTCGTCTTTTTCACATACTAACATTTCCATGTTTTTAGATCAACAATATTCTCCCATTTACCTTCCGTACGCCTGCCATTTACCTTCCTGTTCATCGCAACTCTATTTACGTTACTTATACACCATAGCACAACGTTCGTCATATCATATGGTCTGCAATTCGCTTCGTTCACTGCTACCATTGTTCACGTTTTTCGTACGTCTTCATCCGACTTGTGCCCTCCATTCCCTAACAAGTACTAGTTTGGTACCGAAAGGACATCGCCCGCCAGTTCCGCCATTCTCTTCGCCAGGAGCGCGACATTCATGCGCGTCTTATGTGTGCTTATCTCGAAGTCCCAGAGTGGTGGTATGTATTATTAGGAATAGTGGCATTCGTCGTGGGACTAGTGGTTATCGAAGTATTCAATACACAGGTAAGTCCTGTTGATTGTCCTGCATCCTCCCATCGGCTGAACGGATGTTATAAGCTACCTGTGTGGGCATATATCTTATCAATCCTTGTTTCCACCCTCTTTATGATTCCGGGAGGAATCATTCAGGCAGTGACTAACCAGTCGGTCACTTTGAAGTAAGTTCGAAATTCGTCGTTTGGATATTTTCCTGAAGTCTTTGTATAGCGTCATATCCGAAGTCATAGGTGGCTTCTTGATGCCCGGTCGACCGATCGCCCTGATGATTTACAAAACCTATGGTACCACCACAGTCAGCCAAGCTTTGGCCTTCACTGGCGACCTTAGTGCGTGCACCGGCAATTATATGACACTGTCAATCTCTGATCTCAGTGTGCAACAGAACTTGGTCATTACATGAAAATCCCGCCCAGGCTAATGTTTTCCGCTCAGGTCATTGCAACTATTGTGTCTTGCTTCGTGGTCACTGGGGTTCAAGCATGGCAATTCGAGAATATTGTTGACTTCTGCGAGCCAACGAACCAAGGTAACTTTCTTTTCATATTCCGAGAGAGTTAGGGTCCGATAGTTACACTAGATAAATTCACTTGCCCAAACCTTCAAGTCTTTAATACCGCATCTATTATCTGGGGTAGCATTGGGTAAGTAAGACTATTATTCTTAGGGCTTAGGCTAATTGTGATCCCCAGAGCGAAGCGTGTTTTTGGATCTGAGGGACTGTGAGCCTTATTCCTGTTCAACTTTTGTCTGTCAACGACTCACCATTTTCCACAGATACGGACCGAGTAAGTAACTTACTTAGATGCGCGTCTTCTAACTGACCATGAATCGATGATATCTCTACACAGTCACGTGAGTGCCTTAGCATGCCCTAGCTGTTTGGTGTTTGACAATTATGTATAGTTGGTTTTTCCTCATAGGCGCCCTCCTCCCCATCCCCTTCTACTTTGCAGCCAGACGCTGGCCTCAATCTGTATGTGTCTTGTCTCTGTATAACCTCTGCCATGTGAACGCTAAAGTATCTCTTCAGTTGTTTAAATTCGTGAATATGCCGGTGTTTTTCGCCGGCACCGCTGTCATGCCCCCTGCAACTGGAATCAATTTGGCATCCTGGGCGCTAGTTGGATTTGTTTTCATGTACTGGATCCGCAGAAGACACTTCAGGGTATGTGTCCAATTCTTTCCTTCCCGAGAAATAGGAGTGACAAATTATTTCTAGTGGTGGATGCGGTTCAACTACATTCTTAGTGCTGCTTTGGATTCTAGTGTCGCATTTGGAATTATGGTTATTTTCTTGAGTCTTCAGCTGCCCAAGGTGAGAAGGTCTTTGATTGGTTGCATATGTGCCATACCAACTCTGGAACTAGGGCGGGATCAACTTGAACTGGTGGGGCAATACAGCGTGGCAAAACACAAGAGACGCCATGGGAATGCCATTCCTAACTTTGGCACCTAACCAAACTTTCGGACCACAAGTTGTATGTCCTTCCTTCTAAGATTTTTGATATTAAGTTCATCTTTTTCTCGCAGGGTCAGTTCTCGTGACAGGCAGGCCTGGGCATTTTCCTGTGAACTTCTTATCAATGATCATTACATCTTCGATTGCATTGTCTCGGACCACTCTCTAGTGTAGAAGAGTGCTTGTATGATTATAACCACCAGTTTTTGTTTAAAAACATGTATACAATACACAAAGTCACGACAGAGATCTAAGTTTACGCCATGCCTGCATTTAGCTGGTGCTACCTCTGTATTGAATGGCGGTATGAAGCCCTAGGGTGCGTCCATTCCTACTCAGACCACCCCCAAACCGATTCCTTCAGGTCTTTGTCGTCACCGCTGAGTGCTGGTTTCGATCGATATAGCACCTGCCGATTGGCAAGAAGGTCATTGCGAGGAAAGTCGTCAACCCTTTACTCGCGGCGAAATTACTTTGATGTCTGTTTGCACTCTTGATAGCGGCATATGTTTTAAAGGTGCAGCCGTGAGCTACAACCATGTAATTGGGGGTCTTTGTTGACGTCATAGCTGCGAGTTGTGCGCGGTTCCAAATGTACGACCTCAACCAACGTGGTTCTTGACTTGAATTTGCAGTATGGAAGACACCGCTTTGCCAATAATTGTTCTAGAGAGGCTCTCGAACAAGAGAGCACAGATGGGATCGAGGATTGTTGATTATCTTTGCACTGAAGCGCATTTCCACAGAGCGAAGTCAATCACAAGTAGTCCAACTCCTCAGGCTGCTTGATAAAAGTGTGAAAAGTTAAGATACACTTTTCCAAATATGACATGGGTGTGGTTTTCAAAATTGTGTCATGGGAGTCCTTGAAAAAGCTGTTTTAGGAGATCAAGAAGCTTGATGGGCTGGTGGAAAATCGGCAGGTCAAGAGCGATGGGCACATGTCTATGTTGCAAGATTGCACATGAGCGATGGTCATTAGAAGGCGAGCAACCATTTCTCCTCTCTGACCGCAAGCGAGACCACCGGTAAAGGCCAAAGTTTGCCGGGATTCGGGGGGCCCTACAATGTCCATTGCAATCTTGGCTTCAGTGGTTGTGCTACCACTCCCAGCTCCACTATTCAAAAATCTCGCCGCCACTTCGGCCAATACATAGCGGTTCTGAGGGACGGTCTGCATGAATTCGCGACACTCAGACTGGACAAAGGTGTGATGCAGGTTGCAGCAACTGACGAGGAAACAACTTGGTCTTAGTGCGAAAGCTATATCATAAACTGTACAAACAGAAAACAACAAGAAGGTTAGAGCGATTACAAGTGAGTGATCTGAAACGTACCTCAGTCTTCTAGTGCGAGGTGCGCTCAAGCGGGTGCCCATTACGTAAGGCGAGAGTCTGCAAGTTCCACTGCTAGATGAGGCTACCAAAGCGTGTACCGTGGTCAAGCCCTTCCGAGCTTGAACAGGTCTATTCCTGGATATACGCTTCTGAAGAGGATGCAACCTCTAAAACGCTCGCCGTGAACAGAGTACGTCACGCTAACCCTCTGTTCATCGCCCCTCTGAGTATTTCGGCCAGCTTGTGGCCTGGAAAGCTTCAACGGCCCTCCCCCACGCGCTCGAAGCGACACTCTCGATTCTCATTGTTATAATGCAAGACGAACACTACTCCAACGCCTCCACCTTGCATTCATCCTCATTGGTGTTGCGCCAGTCGTATTCTCTTGCCCTCATTCGTCTAGTCAACGGTCTGGTAGATCCTCTTCAACAGGGTGCCTATGCACGCCCTATTTCATCGATTGCTACGCAAATTGGATTACCCCTCTGGCTCGTTGAGCTGCGGCACGCGAGTACTCATGAGGACTTGCCGAGCCTTGAGTTGCTCCGGGAAGGTGCTCGAGAGGTAAGTCTCATCAAACCTCACCCATTATCTGGTACAAACACGCTCATGGTAAGGCTATGTCATGGCTCCTGCATAATTACTTTTTGCCAACACTCTCCCCTGTTAACCAATCCACCGCTCCATCACCCACCCTTACGCCTCTCTCGCCTCTGCTCTCACAATACAAACAACTTCTCAAAGCAACGACCCGTGATGCATCACTGAAATCCCGTTTCAAATCAGAGGTGATGCGAATATTACGGGATGTTGAGCGGTGGATTTCGGAGGCGAGGGCTGCGGCATCATTGGTTAATTTTGATGCTGACACTCAATACGACGAAGAGGATGAACAAGAAAGGTGGGCGTTGGAGCGCTTATGCGATGCTCTTATTGGACGTGGAGGGCTTGTTCCTGTCTCGAAAAGGTTGGCGCATAACTATGCTTCGGTAGAAACACACTGCTCACCGTACGCTCTTAGGAAACGTCCGTCTTCCCTGCAAGGCCTAACAGTCCCTATCCCTCAGCTTATTTCTCTATGGTCTCCCCTCATCCTGCACGTGCATTCGCGCCATCCTACTTTCCCCTCCGTTCTCATCTCCCGCATAACTACACAATTATTCTCTTCATCTAAGACACCTGTTGATTTGGGCACTACGGAGCTCGTTCCTAGTAATGTATCCGCCGGTGATCCGACGTACGATCATACGCTCGCCTCTTGGGCATTGTGGATTGTGCAGCGGTGGGGCGACGATCCCAACGGAGACTGCGAGCGACACGGAATCGTGAAAGAGGTACTTTTAGGCCTTAGTCGGGCGGACAGTCGAGCGTGAATCATCATTATTTGTGAAGTATGAACCCACCTAACGCCGCAATTTAGAGCAAGGGCGTTGCTCACCGCCCTTTCGCGAAGTGATCCGCGACTGCACGAGAATGTTGATATCCTTTCGGCGACCATGATGCCCTCCAGTCGGATATCAGTGAGTCGTCCACAAGCATCTTCTGATCCTCTTTGATTCATTGTTCATATGGCATTAGACTTGGGGAGATGGCGCCCTCGAAACAATGTCTAAGAGACTATCGTCCTTAGGGCCTAATTCGGGGACAGGCGCAGTGGATGCTTCCTGTATTCCGGAAGATGTTGATATGGCTATGCCGGAAGGCAGTTTATCAAAAACATCCCTGGAAAAAGGGATAGAGAAGGTACACGGATGGAGGCAGTCTCAAAGGTGGAAACCTTGTCCTATTGGGGTATATGTTCCGACCAATACCTAGCTTTCGAGGTAGCTGAATCTTTGCATTTTGCGAGGCGACTGTATGTGACAGCGTGACAGCGTGTGACGTGTGAATCTCCCTCATAAGTATAAACTTGGATTATTGTTATGGACCACCATGACCAGGACGAACGTATAGATGACTTCTCAATTCTTACTACAGGGCAGGCTCGCAACCTCTACGTCTCACATTTTCTGTCAACCTGGAACGCCCGCCTCTACGAGTTCGCAAGTGTTGGTCATCATATTGGCTCACAAGCTTCGTGGAATAATTCCTGTTGTGTTGGATAGATCTTGTTCACCGCTTCGGCATATCCTAACACGCTTGCGGCAGCTTCGATACGGTAAGCCTGGCCACTCATCTGCTTCGAAGTCCTCTGACCAAGTGAAAGAGGGATTATTACCACTATCGCTTTGCTCATATTTTCTCCATCCGTAGGAGCATGGATCGACCGCACACCCTCTAGGCTGAAAACGTTGATTGGAACCATCACGGCGAATCGTTCTGCCACAATCATAGCTTGCATCTGCTGGCTACCTCTCCTTGGCTCTGATAACAAGGACGAGCTCTCCAATGAGGTGGCCGACCATCATAATCATTCGGGATTTTTTATATACTCCAAGACCCTGTCCCCCTCTTCATTCCTCTCGAATGTGCCAACGCTCTCGGGGTCAAGAAAGGACCTGGTCTTTATTGCAGTCTTAGTCATTGGAATCCTTGAGAAATTGAGTGGATCTGCAAACATGATCTCCATGGAAAGAGACTGGGTTCCGACAATTGCCCCCCAGATTGACTCGGAGCCTGCTCATTCACACACATCGGCCTACACGTTGACACGTCTGAACGCCGTCATGCGTCGCATAGATTTATTATGCAAACTGTTCAGCCCTGTTTTAATATCTCTCATCATCTCATTCGCTGGATCGGTTCGTGTTGGAGCCGTCGTGGTTGGTGGAATGAGTGTGGCCAGCTGGGGTTTGGAGTGGTGGTGTGCACTCAGAGTCTGGAGAGGAAGTCCACAGTTGCGGCGACCCAAAATCTCTGTTTTGCCAAGGAATTCTCAGGTTGACGCAGAATCCCAACAGCCTGCGCCCTTCCTCGGACACTTATTGACTTGGCTGCAGGGTTATCTTCATAACGTAAAACAATATTTCGATGCCGATGTTTGGATGCCTTCGATAGCTCTGGCACTGTTACACCTATCGATGCTATCATATTCAGCACCATTCATCACTCATCTGCTGAACGCTGGGTATTCATTGCCCTTGATATCCGGAGCTAGAGCCGTCTCGAGTATATTTGAAGTCAGCAGCACCCTTGTGATGCCATGGGGTGCACGGGTTCTCTCCCGACCTCGAAGAAACATCTTTGATGCTGGCACGGAAGATCGTACTGCAGAGGAAAGTCAACTGCTAGCTCAAGAGCGACCAGATAGCCATCAATCGGGAAAGACCACCGTCCGCGGTCTTTCCAGGCTCGGACTTTGGGGTCTGTGGGGGCAACTCATTTGCCTGGTACATCTTGAGTTTA
Source organism: Ramaria rubella (assembly GCA_015039355.1). Taxonomy (NCBI): domain Eukaryota; kingdom Fungi; phylum Basidiomycota; class Agaricomycetes; order Gomphales; family Gomphaceae; genus Ramaria; species Ramaria rubella. The sequence continues at coordinate 51,846 of MU134544.1, forward strand.
AATTAAAAATATAATATATCGATCTAACAAGCAAACAATAGATCCCGGTGGTTTTTGTTCTCTGGAATGTGTCCGGTCTAGGTACTGGACTCTCGAATCTCATCATGGTCAAATTATTCCCATCAAAGTGGGTCCTCGAGTCTTTCACCCTGTTCTTCTTCCTTTCCTTAAGCCGCGTTGGATTGTGGACCTATGATCTTACTGCACAACAACTTGCGCAAACTCGTGTTCCTTCACACCAGCGTTCATCATTCGCTGGGACGGAATATTCATTTATAGCACTTTTTGATCTGTTGAACTATGTAGCGGCGGCTATTTTGAGTGCCACAGAGCAGTTTCGATGGCTTACCCTGGTAAGCCTTGGCGCGGTGGTAACAAGTACTGCCATATACTCGTTGTGGCTGAAAAAGGAAAGGGGTCACCTCGTCCATTTAGACAAGATAGGGCTTCAGTGTCTTGGTGATGATGCTGTGATACACCTTGAAAACTCGACTGTACTTACGCAGAGCTATGATTGCATCATACGTTGACAAGTGGCGCACTCTCAAGACTCCAAGCAGCCCTTGCAGCTCTCCAAGCCCACTGTCGACTTGAGGACCGACTCGTCGCGTATGCTCTCCCCTTCATTTCCCCACCACGCCGCGACGTCCGCTATCCTCCTCCCCATCTTCCACGCGCCCCTCCTCTCCACACAACACTCGCCCGCACCGCAAACCCCACAAACGCTCATGTTCAAATGGGTCAAATTCACAGCATAGAGTCTTACACCAAACTTAACAGATAAAATAAAATGAATAATTCTCATTCAACCTGCTCCAACGAGCATAGTGAACCAAATGTGTGTTTCAATTTCGAATTTAAGTTTACAAGTGCCTGCACATTGCGAGACAAACAGACACCGGTAACGGTGGAACGTGTATTTGGTATTGCTTGGTCAGAAGCTGAGCCTGCGTGTGAATGGTTTGCCTGTGCAATTGCTCTGTGACCGACAATGATGTTCCTCGTTTGAACGCGAAAGCGCTCAGGCGCATAATTTTTATTGAATCACCTCCCAAAGTACTAAACGCATTGTCGATGCCAGAGTTTCATTATGCCAGTCTCTGCGCGAGTCCGCTTTGCCTTCGGCTGTTGCGCTGATGCTTGGCGCTGAAATTGAAGGTTGAAGTCGAGGACCCCTTTGTTGTAGGCATGGAAAAATGCAGCAAGCGCATTGCGATTGAGCTTTCCAGACGCCATGGAAGGAATTCTGGTGGTTTCCATGGTATCTGGTGAGTACGACATATCTTGCAGGTGCTATAAGACAGGGGTTTCTGGTGGACGGCCTGTTTCAAGGAGGCGAGTACACGGGCAACGCTCGCGTCTTGGACAATTGCGATGTCCGGGCGGAACATTCTGACCGAAATTTGGGGAACGCAACGAGGGATTCGTAGGGCAGGTCAACCTTCAAAACTAGGGCGCTAGCGACAGCGTTATTCTTTGTCGTATCGATTGCTTCGATTTCTCCGGTTTCGACTCTGAGACCTAGTATCTTGATCTGCGTGTCCCGTCGGCATAAAAAGAGGAGCGCTTCAACGTCTGGACGCATGCGGACGGGCACACATAATCGATCCAGGGCGGAATGGTTCGCCTACAAACACTTGGCCGTTTCCTCCGGGCTATTCAGGCGCCCCGATGAACAGCTCACCATCACACCCGAGCGGGACAGGACGTAAACGTTCGTCAAGAACGTACACGGACTTCAAGCCGAAGCGCCACCCGATATTAAAACACTCGGTGAATGAGGTGATTTCCTTAAGTGCGATCGCGTTTGTATTAGGGTCCGTATCTGCAAGGAAGCGCCATGGACCTGGCTCTACAAGCATAGAAACCGGCGTGCGACTTACGCGTCCACCAGCATCTGCCGACGTATTGTGAATCTCGGGTGACAGCAACTCCTTGCTCACCGTGAGTCCCTGTAGCGATGGAGCGGCCTCTGGTTTAATAAGGGCCGCCATTGATTTGGGGCAAACAATTAGACACGTAACCGAGACCGCGCTTGCTGCTCAAAGCTCACCCTGTCCGAGTAGTTTCCAAATATGTAACATCCAAGCTGCGCGCGACGTTCCCAAGATCGTCTCTGAGTTTCCACTTCAACACGATGCACAAGGTGTCACCGACAGTCAATGTACTCCAGTCCTGAAAAACGGGACAGACTTGGTCTGTCTCCTAGCGAGAGAGTAACGACGGCTCACACAAATGCTGACATCGAGTGTGTAGTTAGAGAACTACAAGACGCGGCCACTGTTCAGAGGTCCGATGATGTCTTGCGAGTCAATCGCACTCTCGATGATGGATCCGTGGGTGAGAACCAGACCTTAATGATGTAGGTCAGTCGACGTTCACAGCAGTCAAACGCCAGTACATTTCGGCGTTCCGGTCGAACAAACTACCAGTGAAGAGGACGTGACAGATATCGTCGCGACCGATGGGTCCCACGCCAGTAAGGGCGGAGGCGAGTTGGCTTTGAAGATCTTTGGACGTCAGCACCATCCCTATTGGCGCAAATTGAATCGTGCGAATCCGCTCTGCAGGATGCAGCCTGCAGATCCAACGGAACATAGCCACCGTCCTAGCCAAAATGAACAGGAATGTCTCAACTGACTTCTCCATGTAGAGAGCTGCTAGCACTTGACAGGCTGGATATCCTACCGTATGAAAGAGAACAATAATTATGATAGAATTAGGTAGTAATTCTTGTCTCGTGGAGGGGAGAAGTGAGAATCACGTGCAGCGCCATGTCGTCATCAGTCTATCACTGAACATGGCCACGTCCATTCCAAAGGCTATCCTGTACTACAATCCTGCTAGCGTATGGGCTTCAGCAGGTTAGCCTATAACGTTGAATTCCTTTCAATACCCTCAGTCTGATCAAATACAATTATCAGCATTACTTGGCCTGTAGGCACTGCCACCTTCTCCCCATGTTCGTTCACACATAGGCTCAACAGCGAAGAGAAAGGTTACGGGTCAGACGAAGTGGAACTCAAGGTTGTTGATTTAGGTGTCTCACCCTTCTGTTTATGCTATGTCTCCTGCCAGCTGACATTGTCCTCCCTTAGCGAATGGCGAGAATTTTGCCCCTGCGTATATTCGTATCAACCCCAATGGTATGTCCCATCCTCACATCGCACTCATGTTGTAAATCGTACTTGTTAGGCACCGTCCCGACCCTCGTAGTGCCCTTCGAAAAAAGCCTCCCTGCGGGTATTCCAAACAAATATAGAGCCTTAACAGATACCAAAGTCTGAGGTCTTCTCATTACATGTGCCATCTTTTGACATCTGCCAACTTCTAGTCGGTGTTGGAGTTCCTTGATAAATCTCGCTCGGCCATCTCCAAAACTCATACAACCTCGTCTGCGCCAGCTCCGGCACTCGCCCCTGCGACTATATCCCTCGCAGAAATATCAAACAATATAATAACCCTACTCCATTCTGTACCGGTCAATTTTTTAAGCGTTGGGGCTTCGACACCAGAGGGCCTCTCTGCCCGAGCTTCAAGTGCGCACGCACAATTCGTCCACAATCGCCAAACTGCATTACAAAATTATGTTACTGAGGAAAGCCAGAGCGTGAACGAAGCCGTCAAAAGACTATGGGAGACACGCCACACAGAAAACGGTTTCGTGGTGCGGGTGTATGAGGCTGCGGATAAACCGTCGCTAGAGCTGAACGCTCAGGAAAAGCAGGAGAGGGACGTTTTCTTCAAGAAGACAGTAGAGGTATGGAATGGTATTAAAAATATATTTGCACGCTTGGAAAAAGATATGGAGGGGCCCTACGTGCTTGGTACGTCTTCCTATGGAACTGCAGAGACATGCTAGCCAATTCTGACATGTCGTGCTTTCCTCCACAGGTGATCAATTCTCTCTGGTCGACTTGCATGTAGCTGCATGGCTCACCCGTGTGCTTTTTGTTTCTGGTGCTCCCACTCCGTCACCTTCAATTCCTATAGCGGAGGATGCGCCTCAGATAGAATATTCAGGGTTTCCTAAGCTTCAAGAAACCCTCCGAATGCACACGGGCGACGAATCATTTGTCGTCGGGCCCAAGATCCGCGTATTCTTCGAGTCACTAAAAGATCGGGAGAGTTGGAGACAGGTGTATGCTGAGGGCCTACATTGAGAAAATATCATCGATACATTGTGAATTCATGTCCTGTTCAATCTGTAGTGTCAATAGTCTTTATGGCCGATTCTTCTGAAATTTCCAGGCGATTCCAGAACGGCGTTTGCCGAAGTCTAGGTCACTAGGTGACCCAACGTGTATTTGGTGTGGACTTGTCTTTGACTTGCTCTTTACCACCATGTCCATTCAACCACGGTGAGTACGCTAGCAGTTCTGAAGATTATTTTATCATTTCATTAACTGGTACCTACCCGAAGGCACGAGTTTTACGAGACGGATGAGAGGGTGCGGCTGCCGCCACACTGTTTTGCTACAGTGTCGCATTGACCCCTTTTGTGCAGGTGACGATTTCCGTGTTCGACAAGGGAGCAAATCCTGATGGGGTCTCAGTCAAATTCTCCCCTCGTGCTGTACATATGGCTTTCCAAAGCGATTCTTTGTATGACTATGCTCACGTCTTTTCTCCCGTCCCTTTGGGTGACAGTTGAACTATACAAACGGCGAGAAACAGCTCGTCCTCGACCCACTGACGGGCGAGATCGATCCTGAGGCCAGCGGCTATACCGTCGGCAAAGTCAAAATCGAGGTGTGTCACCACAAAAGTGGCGTTTTGCTGTCTATATATATGTCCGAACTCATTCTCTTTTGAAGGTCAGGCTTGCCAAAAAGGCACCAGGACGATGGGTGAGATTAGTGCGGGATCCCGAGTCTGAAGGTAAGCATCATTCTAACTACATGCCCACTTTTAACACTTCTCTACGCAGTCGATCCAACTCCTAGCGGCGCTGCCCCTGGCTCCAATTCTTCCACAGTACGAAAACCACCTAAGAAGAACTGGGAAAGCTTGTCAGATAATATTCTTAAGGCGGAAAAGGATAAAAGCATGTCAGAAGATCCCAATGCCGTCGACTCCAACCGTGCTTTCGCCGACTTATTCGCGAACGTGGATGAAGACGCAAAGCGAGCTATAATGAAGAGCTATACTGAGTCGGGAGGGACGACATTATCCACAGATTGGAGCGACGTAAGCAAAGGTCCTGTGACTGTCAAGCCGCCAGAAGGACAAGAATGGCGCAAGTGGGGCTGAATGCACGAATCTTGCGGTTGTGCGATCGTTGGACCTTTACTTTTGTTGTACAGAATGTGTTCAGTTCTAGTCATTGTGTTCGTGCAAAATAAAGAAAGTCTGTCGTTGATCTTGGTAAAAATAACATGTATGTGATACAATTTCGGCGACCTCAGGGAGATAAGGCGCGTTCAAAAAGGTTACATGGGTAAATAGACATCCGATTTTTCCAAGTGCTCTATGTGATTGATCCATTTCAGTCATTGCTGTCGTCTAACCGGTGTCTGTTCAAATATGTTCAATGAGATCTTAAACCGATAAACGAAATAAACTTACTGTCCAGTTGCCGCTAAGTGAAGGATATCGCCCCTCCTGCATGTTTAGCCTTGGCAGACTAGTTATGGGAGCAGTTGTTCCTCTATGGATCGAGCTAGGTTCCATCCGTGGATGAAGACTCCTTACAAGCTCATTCTCCTCTGAGATGGTGGATGAGCTGTACGGTTTGAGTGTCACTTCCGATGTGTTGGTCCATAAACCCAATGCCGACTTCGGCAGTGTGGGTTGGTGGTTAGCCTTAGGTCGCTCTGCCATCTCAGAAGCTTCATGCAGTTCGGGAATATCTTCGAATGCTTGGTGTTGCCAGTATATATCCTCGTTCTCGTCGGCAACGGAAGGAAGCGTGGGTGGGTAGATTGATGGAGACGATTCAGCAATCGATTGCATAGAATGGTTGGAGAACGGGTTACTTGGGGGAGCGAATTGGCTGTTTTGGGGAAAGGGAATAACATTCGGATACCCATTTGTATGCTCTTGAGATGGCGCCTCAGAAGGACCTGAAACAGCACGCTGCTGCAGGAAAGGATTCGTGAAAGGAAGAATATTGAGGGGATCGCTGGAATGGTAAGTCTCTCCGCTGAATGCGTGAGACTCATCGGATGCAGCACCTGACAACGGTCTGGATGCGCCTGAACTGAGTACATTGCTCAAGGCTCGTATTTGACTTGCACGTCTGTAATGCATATCATCATATGACGCAAGCCTTGAGAGCCTTGGCGCCGCGGATCCCTCGTATCGGGAGCGGCGAGCTTGACGAAATCGTTTTAAGAGGAAACAGAGCCCACCGACTACACATAGAATAACGAGTGCTACCACAGTGAAAACCCCGGCAACGGCACCGTGATTATCCCAGAAACTGAGACAATTAAATTAGTTTGAATGACCGTCGGTGACAACAGAATGTATATACCGTGCCGAGTGTGCAGTTGTATCAGCGCCTAGGATACTCGTAACATTCGAATTTCCAGCTGATGATGTGATCACCGGACTATCAAATGTTGAGAACTGCGGAACAAACTGTTCATTCAATCATTCAGAATGGCGTCGGCCCAGTTACAGAAACGTTTACCGTATCCGTTGTTTTACTAAGGGACTTTGTACTCGTAGACGTAGTTGACGAGTTGGAATGGACCGCAGACGTGCTTGTGTTGGAATGAGAGCCGCTAACGCTGGCGGTGGTCTTGGATGTTGCTGACGAGGGTGCAGCACTCTCACTGGTAGAATTGGTGTGCCCGGAAGTGCTCGAGTCTCCACTCTTCGACGTAGTAGCGACCTTATCCCCTGCCAGACTAGCCTGTGGCTTTGGGGGGCTGGAAGAAGCTTTATTCGCGGACGCAAGAGGCGCATGTGTTGAGCTCGTCGGTGAGTGCGTGGCGCTGCTACTGATGTGCGTAGAGGAATGCGTCAAGGAAGAATGAGAGGCGGGCGAAGATGAATGTGGGTCAGTCGAAGTGGTAGTCGTAAGGCGAATGGAATTAGAGGATGCAAGTCTTCAGTATTATTCAGACACATAGATTAGAAATGGAAGGAACCAACTTACGAGGGAGCAGCTGGCCGTGCAGGGGGTGACGGTGAGGATGCTTCTTTCTTTGCTGCAGTGGTAGGAGCGGCAGGAGCATTCGCCTCGGGGCGCACAGAACGAATCGAGATGGAGTCAGAGTCCTCGGGCAAATCTGGCGATGAAGAAACGGCGGCAGATAACGCTGTGGACGGATTCGAGGCAGGGATGCGCGAGGAAGCTCGATTATTGTTGCTCGTGCGTGCAGGGGTGTCGTCGACCAAGGAAATCGACGACAATGAAGGCGTCGAGGGCTTCGAGGCCGGCATTGCGCTGGACGGTGGACGGTCCAACGACGTAGTCATGGTTCCGCGGGAGGGATGGGAGAACACAGACGTGGCTTCCACATCGCTGGGAAATAAAAGAGAGTTTCGGAGGTGGGGGAACTTGCCAGCAAAGCGAATGACAGCACGCGGCTCGTAGAAGAAGCACAAGTCGTCGTAATTCAACCCGTTCCGCGATAGGCAAAGACGGTGGCTCCAGTGCGCTTGAGGGGCTCCGGAAAAAATGGACGGTGGTCCCTCGGAAAAGACCAGTAGGAAATCTTCAGCCTCACGGGCCTCCGAGCATTTCCGATGGAGCTGAATCCTGCTTGGACACTGCAACACTACCACTGGGCTGCGGCCCAAAGCCAAAGTAGTGTCGTGAGAGTAGTGCTATCAAGCACCACTTGACCTCTCACGTCCCATGGCCATATCACGCCCTGGCGAATGCGCTGAACTTCATGTGGCCTGGCACGCCTGACGCAGGTACCACGCAGCCAAAATGAAGAGGAACAATTCGCCAGCACATATCATCGGAAACGGAAGACACGGTCCGCGCAGCTCACACATGGGTCACATGACCCATCACGGATTGAAGTGCGCCATGTGGGATATTCACTCAAGTAAACTACGATACTACCACATACAACGAGGAGAAAAGAGTCCGCAGAAGGTATAAAAAGGGTAGATATATTCTGGCGGCCATATCAGTCACTGTCCATGATTCCGTGTATTCAACTATGCTTACCGCTGGAGTGATACAGCCAGTGCTATATGGGTCTAGAATCGTAATGTATGTGCAAGAGTATCGTGTGGATGAACATATAACGTAGTGAGATATGATGAATGCGGGCTGGGATGCTGGGAAGGATAAATCAAGCGCGTGGTCACAGATCTGAAGAACGCAGTGGGAGTGAAGACATGGTAATAAGTTATATACTGCAGACATAGCATCAGCTACAAGAGATTAAAACGGCTAATACTATTTGCATCACTCACCTTCCAGTTGCAGACATAAGTGGCAAGTCCTCCGCCGAGTCCGTTAACAACACTTTCCGCCCCCACTAACCAGGTCGCTTAACTTAACTCTAACCCCGCTCCGTTTCGTGGTGCCGCTCATGCTACCAAAGCTTAATCTCGATGCATTGCTTACGCGTCGGAGAGCTCGGTCGCCATAGCTAACGCCACTTCCCGCTTTCTCAGGGTCCAGAACGCCCGATTCTATGGACAGAAGAATGGATCGGGCAGTAAGAAGGAAAGGTGATTCGACATTATCTCCGTTCAAGGACGAGGTTTCAAGAAAGTGGATGTCTGGCCGAGAGCAAAGTCGTATCAGTTTGAAACTTATCACGCTGATGTGTGATACACTTCACCGTTCTCTGCCGCCCAGCGACTCGCTTCCGACCATTCCACCTCGCGTTCATCCTCACGGTCTGACTTGTTGCCAACCAAAACAGTGACTAGATGTGGACTCGCCAATGCCTTTGCATCTGCCAGCCATCTCGATAGGTTGAGAAAGGACGATCGACTGTGACATAATATTCATTTACGTTAGGAGGATTTATAAAAGAGAAAGAGTTCAAGCGTACTCCGTGATATCATATACCAATATAGCTCCTGCAGCTCCGCGATAATAACTTCGTGTTACCGACCTGTCGATAGATGTTATTATGCTATGTCTCTTGGAAGGCTTTGGTTTATACCTAAATCGTTCCTGACCAGCAGTATCCCACAGCTATTGTGACAAAGTCAAAACCAGGGGCACACGCAGTATAATTAAACTACCATATACCTGCAGCTTCACCCTCTTTTCTCCAACATTGACCGTTCGGCTCGAAAACTCAACGCCGATCGTATGTTGCGAATGTTGTTTAACTGAGATAAAAGAATTACGCCGTCACGACTGCGCTTCTTCAACGGGGAGGCACGCACAAGCATTCTGGGTGAAATGATGTAGTAAACATGATTTCCCTGTTCCAGCTTCACCTATGAGAGCCCAAACATGATCGGTATGGGATGAGAAGACACAGGGCGCTGCAATTGCCGCACCAATGATAATGAATTTTAACAAAAAGTCTTCGCTGCACATGAGACTCAGAGTGACACATTAGGGCAAAGGTAAATACCATATGTCTCGAGGAGCTCTGTCGCATCCTCATACTCGTTAATGATGGGCATGGCACGGAGGGTGGGCGTCAGAACAGAGGATTGAGGGTGTATGTGGGTGACTTGCTATATACGGTTCCGCAGACGGCATTGCATGTGTGCCTAGCTCCATACAGCATCATACACACAGTACACCGTATGCTCCATCGCATATTTCACCATCCTTTCCACGGAACCCAAACGTCAACTACTCTCTCGGCTCCACTTTCCAGATCTGAGTCAACGACATAGTACCAAGGGTGGTTTGCAGCCGTCATACACACGTGCTGTGCTACCAGCTGCACAATACTTCCGAGTTTCAATGCTTCCGTCGCCGAAGGCGTCTGGCGCACAAGGACTCCATGTTCCTGCACAGTCGAGTTAGTCCGCAGTTCGATGATCTCTTCAAGCTTAATATTACCTGAGAAACACGTCCAAGCTTCCATCCTTTTCCATTTTTTCCAACTACGTCTCCAAAGCCTCCAGAGGGCCCTGTGTCCTTGCTCATTGCGATACCTCCAGCATCACACATAGCCTCATCTCCGCCATCTGCCGACCTTCCCGGATAATAGGAAATGACAGTTGCCAAAACTCTGTGCGAAATATTCTCGATGCCCACGAGGTTTGTGTGGACTTGCTGCAAATCCAGAATTGGATAATTTCCTGCGTGCAATTCCAGTTTTCCATACAACTCTGCCTGCAGCTGCGCTAAAACTTGCTCTGAGGGCTGCGAGAACGCATGGGCAGTTGGTGTTGATCCAATGGATAGGGTGAAAGGTTGAGCATTATGGCTTGTAGACGGTAACGTAGCTAAAAGCTCTTGCGCCAGCTTGGCCGCTGCATTCACCGTTTGTAGTTCGGTGGAAAGGAAGGTGGAAGCCTGGGGAAGAGACGTAGAAGCATACGATTGTCCTGCATGGCAATAAAACCCGTGGACAGACACTGCAGGCGCAGTCAGCAGGCTGGTCAAAAGCGATTTGAATTCCGGCGAATTGACAGCGAGTCCTGCGCGTCTTCGAGCGTATTATATCAGTCATGATGGTTTCCTGGACACATTGTCCACGGTTTGCAGTACTTACTTCCCACCACATTCGACTTTCACGAAGACAGACCATGGAGCGCTACGATCATGTTCCGAATTGAACGTTTCCAAAGCTTGTACCTGATCGGGATTGTCAACCATTAACCGTACAACGCCCCCGTGTGCGGCCAAAGCATCCGAAAGTGCAGCGAGGTCAAACAATTTATTAAGCCCAACTGGCACGCCATATAGAATCTGTCACAAGTTCAAGGCAGGGGTTAATAGCCGGAGGCAACCCATAATCAAATTATTAGAGACATACGTCTTTCACAGTTCCATCTGCTACTAATCCGGATAGGACGATCTGCCATCCCTCCATTAGAGTGGAGACAACTACCTCAGAAGTCTTGTCGGAGGCAGAAACCAATTGGAGCCGAGTTCCCTCTGCAGTCTATCAGACTTGTGAGTGTTTGTGAAAGAGTCGGTGTGCTAGCGTACCTTATGTGTCTTAACATGAGCACGAAATCCGGCTTTCCAGGCTTTCGCGCTCTCGTGCATCTTGGCGCAGTTTTTGGCGAACAGAGCTCGGTCAATTACGAGGGCAGGTGTGCGGAGACTGTCCAAAGGCGTGCCTTTGAACTCATGGAAGAGTTTTTCTTTCGAAGGTAGGTTTGAGAAGGTGTAAGGCGTCACGGTCTGGAGAGGCAGTGGTGACATGGTGTCGTTGCACTGCCAGCACTGGAGTTGGCTATAGAAGCACTGTGCCACTATCCCATGTACAAGCCAGGATCACGTGCGCGGTATATCGGGCCGCCGTCCTTCAGACCACCAGCATGCACCTCGTGCTCAAGCTAGGAAGTACATACGATCCGCGTACAACTTACGCATCAATACTTATCTGTTCTTTGTGAATCTAACAAATACTAATGCGGTGGTCTGGAAAAGATTCGAGACAGGGCCACAAGCCTACACCAGTTTTGCTACGAATGGATTCGCCTACATGGTGCATTCTCTAACAACAATCCTGCCTGAGTGCGCATTTTAAGCAGCTGCAATCGCCTCGATCTCAACATCCACGTCGAATGGAAGTTTTCCTGCCTGGATGCACGTTCTGGCTGGTTTGGGGGATGGGAGGAGCTGCAAGGATGGATGGATCGAGAGGACACCATGGTAGAAGAAGGAAGGCATACCTTCTCGTAGACTTCATTCATTGCTGCAAAGTCGTCCATATTCTTCAAGTAAACGTTAACCTTCAAGACTTTCTCCCAAGTAGATCCAGCAGCCTCTAGGACGTTCCCTAGGTTCTTGATGCACTGGGCCTACGATAGGTGGATCGCTGATCAGGAACATGAGGGATGTCTACGATCCTGAACGTACTGTGTGTTCCCCAACACCACCTGGCACCACTACCCCATTCTCCACTGGCGTTTGGCCACTGAGGAAGATCAGTCCTGGTACCTTCGTAGCATGTGCTGTTTGTATCCAATTCAGATGTGTCATGCACTCAAGGAATCGAAACTCTTACATAGAATGTGGGGAAACTGTCCATTCTTGGGGGTGTTAATCTTTTCTATGGACATGTTGGTATTCGAGGGTAAGTTGGTATTCGAGGGTAAGTATGAGAGCGCGTGAGAGCTGGGGTAAGAAAGCTCCGTATATGCGGAGACTGAACATACTAAGCGTGTAGGAGCGCTGTTGGTATTTTCCAAGTTTTATATACTAGGTATAATTGAAACGGATGTGTATATTGGGGGAACCTCGCTTACATAAATAACGATTATACTATGCTTGTAATTATAGGGTGACAGTTATAGGCAAAGGCACCTGCTGCACCAGCCTGAGAGCAATACATCGCCTATTGGTATGTATGTCAAGTTATCACTGTAAGTTTCGAACGATCATACAACGTACCACCCGATATATGCAAGGTGTCGTAGTACAGAATCACGGAACGCCGCCCCTGTGACTACGAATTATTATCTTAGGGTGCAACTCACCTCATTTCCACGATTTTGTATTAGTTGAACCAATGGAAAGGTTAAACTAGTGAGCTCTGGCATGTTTCGGGCCTATATAGAGATCAGTCTTGACCTTACTCATGCGAATCTGCTAGCACTATACTCGTAAAGCTCAGTCCGAAGTATGCCTGTGAGCACATCATCAGTTGCACTATCCCAACACTGCACGTACAGCAAAGCAGCGTCATGTTAAGTAGCACGGTAAATTGCGACTGGCAAACTATGAACGTCAAATGCTTCAACAGTGACAAGAAACGGGTCATGCCTGGCCAAATAGCGCATGCCATTTACAAGAGCGGAACCTAGAAAGAAACAAAAGGACAATGGCATAGACAACACCGTTTAATTCTGCTATAATTTGTTCTTAATTCAGCACAGTGTACCAAAGATAAAAATGACTTGACCCGGCTGCGACTTGATCACTCGAATGTCGGCCGAGAGATTATTAGTGTGCCTGCATAATTGCATCTGAAATGAAATGGGCTGAAACTTCTTTTCCTCCGAACCAACGACCGTTGAGGCCTTTGAAGGCCTTTTCAGCCGTTCCCACGGAGTCAAATTTGACGTAGATCTCGCCCTACGATAATCAGCTTATAGCACAATGCGAGTAGATTAACAACGAACCTGCGTTTCTTTCTCGACCTTGATACGCTCGACTTTCCCGTATTGCTGCTCGCATTCGCCCTTGACGTCTTCAGCAAGATCTTTATCCCAATCACGCTCGGTTTCCCTGAAGTGAAGATCAACAATCGTTATCGTGAACATTGATCGGCACTGACTCTTCGGGGGTGAACATGTTCTTGAGGAGTACGCATCTTGACGCTTGCTGCTGAGGAATATTGGGTCTCACGCTAGAAATGCTAGATTTAATTAAATGTGCGGTGCAAAGAACTCTATCTTACATATCAGGAGACCTCGTGGGAGGGGGTTCGATCCTGGCAAGTTTCTGCATCAGTGCTTGACGTGAAGCCGCGTTCAGATTACCGCCTTGGTAGCGATTCGTCAGATGTCTTGAAGTAAAGGCAAAGTGCGCTCTCACCTCCAGCCTCGTCTAAACTATCTTGCTGCTGCAACCTGGCAGTACCCTTTTCGTGCACCGTCTTGACGCGAAGCTGGTTGCACAATCTGTTGAGGAAAAATAATACCGAAGTAATAGTAAACATCGTACTGACCGTGCGTCCCGCCAGTTCAAAACCTTCCATTTGTTCAAGCGCCATCCGCGCGTCTTCCGGACGTTTATATCTATTCGAATGGTGTAAGTGACCGTGGCAATCACGTATATATAACCTACTGGATAAAACAAAAGCCTTTGCTCCGGCCTGTCATTGGATCTCTGTGAAGATCAACGAAGTCCAGTTCCCCGAAGGGTTCGAAAACTTGCTTGATGTCCGATTCCGTAAGGTTGAAATGAAGAGAGCCAACATAGATCCTAAATAATGAAAGCAATGATCACGCAGAAGTAAAGCAACCGAATAAAGACTCACTGCATGCTTCCATGTGACGAAGCACTTACACCTGGAGGTAAATTTATGCTGCTACAAAACAATCAAGGCAATCAAAAACAGTGATAAATGGTGGTGACTGAAAGGGGCATACCCATCCCCTGGATGAAGTTTGTTCCTTTCGGATTCAGTAAGCTGCACCATAATAGGGAGGCCCATTACAATCGTGCCAGACAATGCAATTGCCTTGGGAACAAGTTCGATTGATCGAAATTCAACATAACCGATGCTGTCAAATGAATCAGAACGATTAAGGTTGAGACTGCGACAACACTGCATACCCTTTGGAACGCCTAGACAGCCTATCTGTCACAATCCGAGAGTCTTTGACTGTTCCATCACCCAGTTTATCTTCAAAGAAGTAACCCAGATCGCGCGCAGTAAGGCGAGCCGCAAGCTGGGAAACAAATACGGACCGAGCTTCAGAGTCCTCATCCTCCATATTTGGCTCATCTCCAGAATCCGGCGGGGGTTCGTATTGTGGAGAGGGACGTCGTCTAATGTAAATTATTTAGTCAAAATCATGAGTAATCTTATGAAAATCTGTCTTACATGATAGGTGGACTTGGGACAGGGATGGGACGGGGAGGCGTAAGAATGCGCTCGGGCTCGTCATCTATCTCCCTCGAAGGGACTCGACGGTCACGATCAATCTTGCGTTCATATCCTTTGTCACTGTCCCTGCGTAGTTCACGATCATCTCGACGGCGGGGAGGAATCTCTTCTTGATCTTCACGGGAACGACGAGGGTGTCTATCACTTTGTCGGCGTTCCGAGTCATGTGAACGATCCCTACGGTCACTCCTGCTCACAGATACATTATCGTCGTTCACACTAGGGGCACCTGCTGTGGTTATATCGAAATCTTTTTCATCTCTCTTCCTCTTGTGACGGTTTGCATCAATGGAATCTGGTTCTTCTTCGCGTTTACGCCTGCGTTCTCGTCTTTCTCTGTCTTCACGTTCACGATGGCGGCCGTCTCGTTCGTCTCGTTCTCGACGTCGCTCCCTATCCCGGTCTTTGTCCCTGTGATGAGACCTGTCATGGCTACGGCTGCGGCGATCACCCCTTTCACTTTTGTGTCGCTCACGACTATGGCTTGATCTCTTTCTGTCATCATGTTCACGCTTTTCACGCCGTCTTTCTCCGCGCTCCCTTGAATATGAACGTCGACGTCTAGGTGAGTCTGCACGCGAACTGGAACGCTGTCAGCAATCTCAAAGCTATTTTTTTCAATTGACAGCTCACGATTTGTGGTCAGACAATCGCTCAGACAATGGTTTGCCGTTGGGTGAAGACATAGAGGATGATATGGTTGAGTGTGAAAGCGAAATCGTCGGAGTTTCAACGCCAACTTCTACAAGTTGCCATACTTACTAAGTTAGTAATTCATTTATCATTTTTATTACTAGGTACTCATACATGTCAAATAACGCGTGTAGTGCTGGGAAAAAAATTCTTGATCCACCTCATGGACCGGTTAGTGCACGATTCTGGGAATCAGTCTTCGCCAACACTGGATCGTCTTCGTCGCAAGAAAGGGAACGCAATTAAACACACTAGCCTCTCCTTGTATGCCAGTAATGATGCGCTTTGCTCAAACTAATCAGTGCATCCTTAACCTCTCCCCTCCCTTTGTGATGTTCCTCGAAGTATTCACATGGTGCAGCATGCACACACAGCAGGATATTCAACGTCCATAAAAGGCAGAGATGTAGTGCGTAGAAAATCAATGACGTAGTGGTGCGAGGAATGAAAGCTAAAACTGAGAAAGGACAACTAATTGAAATTAGGTCTCTTTAGATAGACAGATCACCTACGCCGCCGCCGATGCGACAGCGGCTTATAGCTTGTTTTCGTCCGTCCTCCCTCCAATGCTACCTTCGGAGCAGCATCCTCCCCTTCCAAAACCTCTTCTCCACCCAGCAATGCAAGGGCCGTTTCCATGAACCACTCATTTCGCTTGATAAAATGCACCACAACGGTTCCGCCTACACGCTTCCCTTCGTACCGCTTTTTACGACCCTCTCGTCGTTCCCATGCTTGTTCAGCCGTCTCTGGCCCCCCTTCGAATAATCCACTCATCACACTGCCTTCCACGAGTGCTTCAATAGATTGTAATGGTGTGAGCGTGGCCAGTGGGAAGACATAGTGCGTTCCGAACTGCGAGACGGACGAATAGGAATACGATGGTGTTGTTAACAGGAGCGGCGAAGGTAACGCATAAGTTACTGTATCACTGTTCTCGATTTCCAAACTGGGCGAAAAAGCGGCGGTATTTGCAGGTAATTCGACCGAGGTATCAGGTGATGAAAGGAGGTTCTTGAGAGGCCTGAGCAAGGACAGAATCGATCGTCTCACGCGAGCTGCCTCAGAAGGAAACAGGAATCCATGAGAATAGACAGTACTAGCCCTGGGGTGGTCATATATCCAGCATCGTTCTGTCGCCCACCTAATCTCATCTGCACGAGGGTGCAAGCGCATCCACTTTGCAGTCTGTTTGTCCTCAGCACCGCGCGTCATGCTTCTGATCGAAGGTTCGGTTGCGACCCAGCCGACCAAAGACCATGATAGTGCGTACAATTCACCTGCCATAAAGCGGTTTTTCACGAGGTATCCCCAATAGATGAGTGGGTCGGAATGTGGACTCATATCAGTGGGAACAACGGGAGGCATAGCGCTTGAAGATGCTGCATATGCGGAGGCGTATGCTGCTTCACGCGATAACCATACACCGGGTTGGACATGGGCTTCAGCGAGCACCTGCGAAGGGAGGTGCGAATCAACTTCGGAGGCGAAGTGCGAATCAACATCGGAGGCGAAGTGCGAATAAGGATGTGATGGAGGGTATATGATCCTGGAGGCCAAATCCTGTATGCGTTGTTGCGCTGTATGTTTAGCAGCAGTAGACCTTCTTGCATCATCGAGTTCAACGCGTAAACGAGCCTCGAGCTCGGCAAGCATCACAAATGAGTCATCATCCGCTTTCGCAACATAATCTGGCCGAACCCAGCCGCGAGCAGCATATGATGCATTCAAAACCTCGGGATCGTGAGCAGCACGCGATGGCGGTGTCGTTGTGGAATTGGAATAAGAAAACACGGGGTGATGCGAGGAAGGTGGAGGAACCCAGGCATTATCTGCGGCCCAAGTGAAGAACGCATGCGTTTTACCCGAGTTCATGTTCTCCGATATTGGCAATTGTATAATGTCATTGTAAGCTGTAGGGTAATCAATATAAGTAATCAATATGTCATGTAGAAACAGCAATGGTGACGGGCGTACTCTGGGACTCGAGCTGAATACGACGCTCCCAATCACTACGAGGCTTCCCAAGGACGAAGCGGACTATTGTGCGACTAGTGCCATTACCACCGTCACCACCGCAAGCACCGGCCCGGCTGCGTTCCTGGCTAGCCCAGGTACTTCGAATAAGCATCCGACGTTCGACCGCTGAGTCGGTTGTAAACACGCCCAGGAACAGACCAGCAGGAGGTATATTATCCAGATGTGGAGGAGGGAAGGGGTTAGACATGAGCGGCTCATTGGGCGAGTTTGGATCAAAGTCAATAGGTACTTGCACAGTGAGATGCTCGTCTGTGGGTGAAAGAGTAAGAGAAGGAGGAGAAGTGGAAGACGAGGGTATAGAGCAATAGGTGCGCCATGGAAGGGAGGCCTTGTCGGGATTTAATATATGCATTAGGAGGAGAGTGACAACTATGGCAAACACAGTGAAGATGAGGAGGGTAAGAATCTGAGAAAAAGTCAGTAGCAGTCAACATGTACGCGAGGCAACACACAATAGAGGTCGGTTGTTTTGGGAATAAAGGATGTCGAATAAGCCGGCGCACTTGTCGCTTCATCGCTCGTAACCCGTAACGATTGTCGTGGCGCAACCTCCGCCTCCTGCGCCGAGAGCCCTCGGGACGGCTACCCAAAATCCACCACCGGCGAGTATCGTCATTCCACCAAGAGGTGCGGCGGGCGTTGGCGAGACCAAGCAGCGGGGATGTGGGTTCTGAGTCTGCATCAGAGGTATAGGATGACGAGGAAGCACCTGGGGAAGCGTAGTGTATAGGGAGGGGTGACGAGGAACGTGAAGGAACAGGCGAAGGATTAGCGGAGTGAGGGAGCAGAAATTCTGGAGGACCTAAGATAGTAGCTGATGCCGACGAGGTTGTCTGCGTTGGCGACGCCCGCTGCAAACTGACACGAGGTCGTGCTGCTGGTGCCGTTGAAGAACCTCTGGTCGACCGTACAGTCTCGTTTGATTCTGTGGAAGACGAGGAAGAGGAAGAGTTGCCATCGTAGTCGTCTATGCTGTGTCTCTGAGAAGTTCTAGGACTAAGTAAACTAAGAGCAAAGGGCATTATAGAGGGAGATCTTAAGGAGCGGAGGGCCAGCTTTGGAAGTGCTGGAGACTGGTAGGATATAGCACTCGGGCACCGCTCGGGCTGAAGCTTTCGTCGTGCAATGGTTCTTAGGCGCCCTACCCCAATTAAGCGAATAACTGATAGCAACCGCTCCGTCCTACATCAGTTCATCTCATTACATGCAGTGTCTGTTACTCGTATGCAGAGTTCAGAAATTGCAGCAGACTCTCTCTATTCGCATCTCGCTCGTGATCCGCCGCATCCTTGTGCACTTTCAGCTTGATCTACACCGCCATCACATCGGCCCAACACCCGTTCATGTTGTCAGTTGCTGATATCTGAGACTAGAGGTGAGTTTACCTTCTTCCCCGTGAGCACACTTCGTCTCTCGTATTTGTCTTCATCCTTACGTTTCTTATGCGACGATCGGTGTTTGTCTTTGTGCTTTGAGGACGACGAATGCTTCGACCCGCGGGGATCTCTGTCCCGAGACCTACTGCGGTCACGATGCCGTCGATGGCTTTTCTTTGACCTATGACGAGAAGAGTCGCGCGATTCAGAAGACTCCGTAGAGGCTGAACGTCTTGAGTGTCGCCCCTAAATGCCAAGGCACATCATGGGACCCACAACAGGTAACGATTAAATTAAAAGACACACCCTTTCATGTGTACTACGGTGTGGTGAAACTGAGCGAGAGTGTCGTATCTGTAATATGGGTCGATAATAGTGAGGGAAAATTATATCAGACCAACCGTGTCCGCACTGTCGTCCCTCCTCTCGCGCTCCGAGTCTTTACCCTTTTCTGGACGTCGACCTTCATCTCTTTCCGAGTCCCG
The DNA here is from genome assembly GCA_015039355.1 of Ramaria rubella. Lineage (NCBI taxonomy): Eukaryota > Fungi > Basidiomycota > Agaricomycetes > Gomphales > Gomphaceae > Ramaria > Ramaria rubella. The sequence continues at coordinate 71,130 of MU134544.1, forward strand.
ATATTTCTTACGCTCGTACTCATCATCGCGTTCTCTATCTCTATATCTCCTTGACGCACGAGATGGTTCATCGCGCCTCACGTCACGTCGCCCGGGAGAGCGCGATCGCGACCGCTCTTGAGCTATCGTGTTCGAGACAGAAAGATTGTTTGGATGAATAGCATCGATATTCCATCATTGTGTGTGACCGTGATCAAGCCGCCCCATGTTCGGGAGGTGGGGGATAACAGTTAAGCTTTCGTGGACATGCGTGGCCAGCGCCGGCACTCACCGTTCCGTTTATCAGTTTCTCTGTACGTCTGAAGGGATGGCGATCTATCTCTCCTGTCCGTACCCACGTAGCGGCTGTACGAATGGTGTTTTTCACTCATCAGAGGCGAGGATGAGAGCGGACACTAAGCGGATGGTGACCAGGCGCCCAATCCCACGTCCGATCGAGGTTAGAGTTAGGACGAACACATGAAAGTACCAAGCACCTGCAAGAGATATTTTATCGTTTATGGTGGAAAGACAGTTGTTATTGTGATCTAGGAACTTCATGACGCCAATCTCATCAACCATTCCTGCCTCTAATCGCCCATACGCTGTTAAGTACTTCCACCAAATACTGTTTCCTTCGTCATCATTCATTGTACTCCAAGAACCACCACGCATAAAGTGGCGGTTCGGATGACTCGGTGCACTGGTATGATACCTGTCCCCTAGCAATGATCGAGGTCCAGGAGCGATGTAAGACTAGCTGTATCTTGAATTACTGTAACAGGTTCGATCTGATGAATCTGAATTCATCTTCGGTGGTGCACTGGTGTATTGTCGAATGTCTGTGTACATATCGAGGGGGCGCGCCACCATCAAGGAGAAAGAGGCTGTGAAGCTTGGTGTTTAATAGGGAAAATGCGGATCTCAGTTAGGATGACATCGAGTTGATCGATTGAGGGTTTGCATCCGGGCCCATGTTCGCCGGAGTTGCTTCAACGACGTTGTACAGCGTTGTACCCTTGGTGCGTGAGCCAAATGCATACGTAAATACTAGAGATGGCAACGATACCCATTGGTTCTGAAACGGGAACGTCCCACGTCCGTTCTCTGTCATAGTTTATATTGGCAATCCCCTCTTCATCGGGGTGTCCGCTACATCTCGCCATTATCTCTGGGTCCGAGTCACCCATGAAACGGGTAGGAATCGGAGGATTGCATGCGGAGACAAAGGTGGTCCATCATCTAATGTTGACAGGGTTTACTTCGTGTGGAGGGAGTGCGCACCTCGTTATGAACTAATGCCAGGTGAGTATGGTGGAGTAAGAAGCACTCAAGCTTTCTGTGCTGTGCAGAATACTGTGGGCCGTGGCATCCTCAAACCAATCCTGATGTAGCTGCATAAGGGTTTTGCTGCGCTCCCTCGAATATGGATATGCACTTTTATTGAACGCTCGAACGTTGAAGCGGTATAAACGGAATAATGTGACTGTGACTGTGACGTCTCGCGTGCGTCGACCTTCACCTTCAGCACCATACTAATGGTTGGCATCGATTATACAAGGCAAAGTGAGGTCGACTCAATTATATATTGAGAATACCGCCGATGCAGGCCTCCATACGTTACCGTTGTACCAACACATTGGGCGCGGCCGCAGATCTGGCGACCGGGGACCCACACGAAGGAGACGAGAAAGCAAGGGTTCTTCCAACACTGCTAGCCTTGCGGTATAACTTCATAATCATTGACGTCACTTTTGCGTCAACGGTGCACCCGCCGACCTTTATACCTCCCTACTCTACCATCGGACCGTACAATTATGTCTCTCCAACCCACTGCCAAGTCCATCTTCAGGGGACGCTTTGTTACTCACCGCCCGTGCGCAGTAGCAACCGCGGCGTCCACCTCCACCCGCCTTCATCATAGTGCATCTTGTAACAATGTTATCCCCACCAGCTTAGCCGGCTTTGGCTTCATCGCATCCAACCCTCTTCCTTCTAAGCCGCGCCTCGCCGCCGGTTGTGGTGTCACCGAAATCCGCGGGCCCTACTACAACGCTGCGTTCGGACCCAAGGTCCTCACAGACACACTGGCGCTTGCCGCACCCTGGGTTGACGGTCTCAAGTTCGCAGGTGGGGCGTTCACGCTCATGCCGATGGCTGCCGTGCGCGAGATGATCGACGTCGCGCACAAGCACGACATCTATGTCTCTACAGGCGGCTTTGTCGAGCGCATTCTAGCGACGAGCAGTGATCGCCAGCGCGACGTCGAGCGTTACGTGCGGCAATGCAAGAATTTAGGGTTTGATGTCGTGGAGCTTTCGACGGGATTCCTGTCGCTTCCTGTGGAGGACTGGGCAGAGCTCGTGCAGTGTGTGCAGAGACTGGGGGTAAAAGCGAAACCGGAGCTAGGGATACAATGGGGTGCTGGGGGTGATGCCAGTGTTGCAGATCTGGAGAGTGCGGGGACGTCGGACGTCGGAGGGTTGGTGGACGCCGGGAAGACTCTCCTGGATGCGGGCGCGGATATGCTAATGATCGAAAGCGAGGGTATCACGGAGAATGTAACCAAATGGCGTACAGGTATGCCTGCCGTCTCCCCGTGCAGCCCATTCGCGCCTAACTTTTCGTTACAGATGTGCTCTCAAAGATCATTCGTTCGCTGCCGCTCAACAAGCTCATGTTCGAGGCAGCGGATCCCAAGGTGTTCGAGTGGTACATCCAGAACCATGGCATTGACATCAATCTCTTCGTGGACCATTCCCAGGCGGTGCAACTTGCGTGCCTACGGGGGGGTATTTGGGGCACAAACAAAACTTTTGGGAGAGTTGTCAACTTCAGGTCGTGGAAAGGCCATGAATAGGTCGGAATCAATTTCTTATAGCCACACGCTGCCACACGAGGCTACACGAAGTGTGGCGATGCTGACGTCATAATGCACTTTCGACATGAATTTATTATTTGGGTATGCTGGAGCAGCGACAATGCACCAGGAGTTCATTAGTTACTTGTACTCTCGCAGAGAAGTGAATGTTTCAAACGAAAGCGAGATACAATCTAAGGACCGATTGAGCTCGGCACGCGTCGGCGTCACCCCTCTTCTATACTGCATTGACACACTGTTTGCAACGCCATCCGGGAACCACTCCTGCCTCAAAATTCAAGTTCTCGTGAGGATAAGAACTCGCGGAAGCACACGTGGAAGTAGCGGCACTTGCCATGTTCAACATTCCTTCATCACAGCCTGAAAGCTCTATATTCATCGCTCTAGACGGTGAACCACTTAGATTCTTCGTCGAGGCCGCTGCCGTTAGAGAAAGACCCAAGCTCATTCGTAAAATTATCAAGAATGGGGGTGCTGTCGTCAGCGCAGCGCGAGAGGCTGACATCTTACTGGCCGAAAGCAACACCAAGGAGGCTTTGGAGCTTCTCGAGGCCTGGAGCGCAGGCAAAGTCCTGCTTAGCACCCGATGGGTATCGCGTTGTATAGATGAGGGGAAGTTCATTGGCGCCGATTGTGGATGGACAGGTTACGAGCTTACTCGTAAAACGTTGCTCGAAAGTTTCTCGCAGGATGACGATGGCGTAGGAGATGACGAAGATGTAGACGAGTTGCCAGCGAAAAGGTGAGCATTCAGCGCTGCAGTAACCTATACTAACTGGCAAGCCAACAGGGCCAAGTTATCGCACACACCCAAGTCATCTCAAGTACTCAAATCTTCACGCCCAACTGTGTCACCTCAGGTATCCAAACCTTCTCCAAGCAAAAATCCACGGACACCAGTACAAGAATCATCTCGTTTAACACGCCCCAACAAGGCGCCGAGGTCTTCATCTCCCGCCACCAACTCTTCCGGTAGTTCCAACACCTTGGATTCTCGACTACCGACAAATCACTTCACTCAAAGTCCAATGTTGCCAATGGATACTGCCAACCACCCTTTGTTTCCAGGACCTTCTCAACAACAGGGTGCTCTGTTGCCGACGATGTATAACCCCTTATTACAGCCCTCCCAACAGCAGCTCAGCCCGGAAGTTCTAGCGACGTTAGGGCAATTTTCCGCCTTCACCCCATTTCCCACGAACCCGTACTCCGGCTTTCTTAATCCCCAATCCCTTCAGCAACTTAAGGAAGCTGTACAGTACTATGAATTGCAACAGGCAGCTTTTGGTGCTCCTTCGAATCAGCCTACTCAAACATCTGCTCCATTGGATCAAATCATTCAAGCACCGTCGGCTCGTCTTACTCCTGAAGATGCTGTGGATTTGATTTCTGAGGATGCATCCGTCAGATCAGAGGAAGCTCAGGTTGAACTCGTGATCTCGGACCGAAGACGCAAGGGTAAGAGGCGTGCTTTAAATGCGCCCTCCTCCGATTCGGATGTCCAAACAGCAGTCAGGAGTAACCCACCAGGCCCGAAGCTGGATGTTTCCAATGGTAAGAAGGGGATATTCACAGATGGCCAAGGCTTTCCAAAAAATATCTACGCCATGGTTGATCTTAAGAACCGCAAGGACCTTTTAAAAATCGTTCGGGCATGTATGCATTGTCCCATTCGTCAGCTTACGCTGATAGTTGTTCATAGAAACACGGTGGAAAAATGGTCTCTCAGATGAATGATGCTGATTACATCGTTTTGAACAATCGTTAGTCTTCGTTGTTTTGTTGTTCTCGTCATTCTCATAAGGCGCCATACTAAGGATCACCTCAATTTCAAAATACCTTGAATATCCTCCCTCACCATAAGATCGCAATATCTCCCACGTGGCTCGAGGAATGCGACAAAGCAAACAGATTAGTTGAACTGGCAGATCACACCATTGACGTCACGTCTGGCGTCGGAAAAGGAGCTGCAAAGCAGAAACCCGCGACAAAGCCACGATCAAGCAAGCAAGGCGATATTGATTGCGGAAATGAAGAGGGTAACCATATGCCTAAGCCAATATCTGCAATGAGCATGGCTGGACCCCATGATGGAGAACCAAGTAACTTGCAATTAAGATCGCGATCACCGTCACCTCCCCGAGAATTCGTAGCGCATAGCGAAGGTAAATTCCTCTACTCGGAGAAGGATCACGAGTGGTTTTTCCGATACGCGCGATATAAGCTCGAACGCAACCCCCATATGAGCCTCGCGGCACTGGCGGAGGCAGTTGCATTGAAGGTACGTCTGACTTCATGCCAACTGTATCGCCCTCATCACCATTCTTTCTTACTAGGCACCGTATCATTCCGCTAAGAGCTGGGAAAACGCGTGGCGTACAAAATGGGCGGCTGAGATGAAGTCGTTGCAGCAAGAAATGCTTGCATTTCGAAGTCGAACACAGCAAGGGTTAGGTTTGACACCACCCTCTAAACCGTACTACCTGCCTCAGACCCCAGGCTCCAATTCATCTGCGCGTGGAGGTGAACTTGTGTACCCATCAAGCAGTCCTAGCTATCCACCAGCCAACAGTAACCAATCTCTGAGCACAAATACTTCAAACCCGCATATGGGACCACCAGCAACACCGCCTCTCAAACGAATGCAAAATTCAATCGAGGTCCCGACCGTGAATCAATATGGCAAAAGAGCTGCAATGAATCAAGATGTCATTGATGTCGATTTGTTCCCTGATGTATGGCTTGAATCAACCTAGCTACTGTTAGTGTCAGTTCGTTTATGTTGTTCTGTCGTGTAAAGTAATCTCAAGTGTACAGTCCAGTGTTTAACGTTAGCGATGGATGAGAATGTTTCAGTTTCTACAGATGACACATCTATACATCACCGGGCAATGGTGTGGCGGAAACGGTAGGTTGGTGTTTAAAGAAACGCCGCCGCCTCTCTTCCCGTGTGAGTAGTGGTTCTTTATCTCGCCCGTCACCCGTCAAACTCTTTCCAGCCGCGTCAAAAGTGCCGACCATCGCTGCCAGAGCCGCACAGGATGCGAATGCCATTGGTATCGACCGTGCTGTGGTTGATAAATAATCAACATAACAGACTGAACGATCAACTGGTACGCACCACGTGCGCCAGCTAACAGACCAGCTGCACAACCCCCCGCAACGCCATTTAAGGGATCCTCTTTCTGCCGTATATTGGCTGCGTATGAATCAACAAATGCGAATGTTGTGCCCATGGCAGCTGCAGGAATAAGCCGGAGAGGAAGTGACGAAACGGAATTACATTAGCGATGTGTATATGTATCCCAGCAATAGATGCAACATGAAATTCCAATTACCGAAGAAGCCAATTGTTCCTCCGCTGCGTGTGAGGACACCCATCGCGCCACGATTGTGATGGTCTAAGGCATTTTGGACTGACGCGACGAGGACACCGACACCACCAGCCTGTAAGCCAACAAGTGCGGCATTTTTCACGGACGGTCGTTCCTCATATACGGTCGTTCTTGTTTGTTCGTCTTCCAGAGCGTCTGGCATAGCTGCTGGTCGAGCACGGAAAGGAATTCAAGAGTTGGTCACGGCAACTGCCGAACTCTTGGTTGTACATAGCAGCACAGCAGCTTGGCGGAAGGTGTAATACTCACATGGTCCAATCCACTCTATATACAATACTACCTCATAAAACATCAACGAGGTCAGTTTCCGGCTCCTCATTTTCACTTCTGTACTATGAGAACTGTAAATCAAACGCGTCGTGCAACTGCCACGCTTCAACAAAGGAGACGAGAACAATAAATGATACGTATGTGAACTCAAATTCACCCCCCAAAAAGCGAAGGGCCTTGCAGAGGCAAACATTCGCAGCGCCATTACGTCTTCTAAGTTAAGACTTTCAAAAGAAATGCATACAGATGTGTCAGAGTTTGGTTCCCTTCCTCAATGTTGTGTATGGCATGTTCCTCTATCAAGCGCATAATGGACATGAAGAATCTAGAATAAATACAGCCAATAACACGTCTGCGATGATGGTGTTCTAGAAAAATAGCGTTTCCAGGCACGATAACTTCTTCAATAACGATGGAAAACCTGATTCAACACTAGGGCATTCGACTGTAGGCTTGAGGTATCCAGCAAAGCAACGAAACCGGCAGATCGGAAAGGAATATCGGGACACTGTCCCATTTCACCGTAAACTCTGCAAACGTCGGAGGAGATAGTAGGAACTGACGGGGATGGACCATCATAATACAAAATATAAAGTTCCCGTAGAACTGATGCTATGATGGAGTGGTTTGACCAGGACATCTCGGAAACCAGAGAGGTCCAACGTGTATACTTCCAAATTTTGGCAGTGTCAACATTTCCGCAAGATCTGCTAATAATTGATTCAAAACACCACTCCGAATACTTGGATCGGGGTAATTTCCAAGTCGTGCAACGTGGGAACATTTGCAAGAGTGCCGGAAGGGAAAAACAGTTTGAGGAATTGAGGGTAAGTGCCTCTACGACAACGACGAACGTTGCGAGGGATAGGTTGCAATACTTTACGAATGCTCTTGCTATTAAACCGTGAACCGTTGGGAAAGTGCCAGTCATATGAATCGCCAATGCGGACGTCGGGTTGACCTGTAGTCTCTGGGATATTATCGTTACAGTCGAAAAGTCGACAGTGCGACATCATGGCATCTCTTGCAAAAGTGAAGCAAATGAAGCGGTGCAAAATAATTTATGACCTTGTATCTGGTAGTTCGATGCAGGAGAAGAAAAGTTCGCCTAGTACCTTTGGGGAAAGTTTATGAATGGGTGCAAGTAAGGCTCTGGTCACCGCCCACGCCCCAACTAGGGCACGTCTGCTGGTATGTAGTGTCGTCATCCCGACTTCGGGGCGGGATAATGTTATGCTAATGCCATGTGTCAATCTGTCATGCTCGTCAATGGAACACTCGTCCATGATTGTTGGTGTTTTCTGCGGGAATTTATGTATCAGTAACAGGCTTCACAAACCTCGAGCTGGGTCTATACTTGTAGCTGACGTACCGGTAACCCGACAAGGAGGGAAATGTTCCACGGCTCAATTCAGGTCCTCGATCACTCATACATGTTCATTGAGAGCGTGTGGCTTTGAATGGATTGCGTTTCAGACATCTTTAAGGTCTGCGAAGCACGTGGAGAACTCGTCCGTAAACATTCCCTCTGTGATACGGTCCAAGATACCACGAAAGGTCGGTCCAGGCTGTGTGTCTTCACGAATGTCCGATATTGGTATTCCGGCCGGAGGTGTGGCCTTCAAAAATGCATCGAGAAGATGTCTCAACCTTCCGACCACATCGGCAGTTTTGAGACCGTTGGCTTTTCTAATTTCCTCTTCTTTTGATGCTGTAGCATATGGACACCAGGCTTCTTTCCAAGTTTGATTGTATCGCTCAAACTCTGTCCCGAGAACCTCAATTGTGGTATCCAATGAATATTGCGATAGTGTATAGTAACCGTTGAGGAGCCGATGGCGATCATTACGTGAAAAGGTAGCTTCATTTTCCCATTCACTTCGTGTTGTGAGCATCATCGCATAATAGGCTCGATTTGAGAGACCAGGCAGGTCAAATCTCCGACCAAGAGCTATAAAGGCAGCAATGCTGGCGGTTGAACAGCTCCCCATCCTTAAATCTTTAAAAATTGACTCGAGCATTAGCTTCCTCGCATCCGTACAGTTGCACAAGGAGAATATTTCTAGAAGTAGAGGGGCTTGAGAGCTTCGTATCGCTGGGTTGTCCTGCGACAGCCTGACCAATCCGGACATAGCCCAAGCTTCGAGTTCCCGAAAATCGTACTTGTGGGCGATTTTGGTTATATCCACATAGCGACAGATGTCTGCCTCGGCGACATGAACCTGGAAAAGATTTCTGCAAAGAATGAGAATAGCCCCAGGTGTTGATATGAGTATATTCACTGCGAGTACAGGCCCCACAAGAGCATTTCAAATTGAGCTGGGGTATCTCCATGAAGCGTAATTGGAGTAAAACTGTCGGTACCGCTTCCTTGAGGAAGCGTAAGCATGGTCTTTAATGCTGAGTCCTGACCATCAGTGAACACCGCGGCATCAACCTGCGGGGTAGTAATTATTAGGACTACAATAAACTTGGAGCATCGTGCAATACCTTAAACAACGTGTCTTCCACTTGAAAGACCACGCTACGGTTAGACAGGTAAAATATGCTGTGAGGTTTAGGAGATGCATGATCTTTCTCGTCTCTGTACAGATCATTAGACATGTTAGGTTCAGAGCAAATCTACCCACCTGACTTCTTGAGTAACTTCGTTCGCTGTCTCCATCATGGTAGAGCCGTAACTATTTACATATGTTTGGATTCCCGCTCATGACCGGACGAAAATGGAGGAATCCCCCGTGATGTGGCGGTGTTGGTTTGCCCATCCTGCGGACGGACGCAGGATAAAAGGAGGGGGCTATACAGCTAGTGTTCGCTCCCGGGAACACTAATAAGCCATGGCCTCCATCGCTTTAAATGGCATACTTACGTAAGTTAGTTCCCAAAATAGGCGGATCGGCAGGGCGGAGTACCGAGTTTGCCAAATACTCTTTCTTCCACGTATATACTATTCTCGTAATTAAATGTATCCTACTCTCTCGACTAATTCTATTCATAATCTAAATCTCTTTGCAAACGTGAAAGAAGATGTGCAAGCCGCTGCGCTCGAATTTATAGGGACAGTGCGTTCTTGTTTTTCGTTATGTCCAAGACACAGGTACCAACCTTTTATTATTATTTCCAGGTTGTGAGTTCCAAGTTATTTCTTCGATAGTAGTTTCATTACTCCTAAACATCCGCTTTTAAAGATGTTTCTGTTGCTTGGATTAGGCGGTGTTCAGTCTGCAGCCTTTTCCAACCAACAGGCCACTCAAGCGGCGGACAGCCAGTCAGGTGGACAGTCGATCAACAAAGTTGCGTCTATTGAACAGTTGACGTACATAGCGTAAGAAATTCCTATTGCCACATGTAACGTGCCTTTTGTCAATGGCTCACATACAGTGCTTCCGTGGTAAAGGATTTCCATGGGACTTTCCTTGCTGGTATCGGCCTGGTTGTTTTTTAGGTTTGTTCCACCTCTGTTCACGCTCGCGGCCCAAAGCTATAGCAACGCAGAGTTACCGGTGGTTTATTCAACCCCGCTGTGAGCACGTCGCTCCTCCTTATAGGCGCGATTGGACCTATTCGCTTTGTGTTGTATTGTATTGCTCAGGTAGGTGTAATAACCCTCCCCCCCTAAGCTCTTTGATTCTCAACTGTATTTGCTGTAGTTGGTTGGGGGTATAGTCGCATCGGCCCTGCTTCTAGCACTAGTTCCGGGACCACTTGTATTTAAGTGAGTATCAATAGTACCTCGCATCAATTAACCTTTGGATATCTGTCAAAAAACTCAACCTGCACTCTCAGCACAAGCCCCGGCCCATCTACTAGTCTAACCCAAGCAGTATTTATTGAGATGTTCATCACAGCTGCAGTATGTCGAGTATTAATATTTTGATTTCACGGCCTGAATAAAATATCCAGCTCTGTTTGGCCGTTCTCATGCTCGCTGCCGAGAAACACCGTAGCACACCGTTCGCGCCTGTGAGTGACACAACAGAAACGAGAAGTGCATATAGCCAATGAACACAACCTCAGATCGGTATCGGCCTTACTCTTCTTGTCTGTCATCTGTATGCAAAAAATTACCGGCTAAGGCATTACATCTAATAATCCTCCCCTTCTTAGCTGGGCGGTACAAACGATTCTATTTCTTTTCATATACTATTAAATTACTTGCTTAGGTGCCATACACGGGAGCCGCCATGAACACTGCACGAGCCTTTGGACCCGCAGTGATTACAAGATTCAACAGCTCACACTGGGTGTATTGGGTCGGTCCCTGCCTGGGGAGTCTCTTAGCCACAGGTAATTGTAAACCACTCTTACAACGAGGAAAAAAAATTAAATCAATTTCCAACAGCCTTTTATGCCTTCCTAAAATCGTAATAAATAACCCCGATGGATGACCGCATCCACGACTGACCGCATATCCCATAGGATCAAATACTACCGTCTCAATCCAGAACAAGACAACCCCCAAGCCGAATCTCCGGCCAATCCTGTGGATACGTACGTCTTTCTTTGTTGTCATTATCTCTTTTTATAAAATTCGGGGCAGTATTACACAAGCGATTTACGTAGCCTCTTCAACACCTCACTCATCGACACATCAGTCAGTTGCATATATGAATGGCGGCGAGAACAACAATATTGCGTCCGAGCACCACAATAAGGTCAATGAAAATCGGTCCGTATAGATCTCTGCTCCTTTACATGATCTTTCAGCATAAACTCGATTTGTACTCCCGTCTGTATCTTTACCTCGTGTTCAAGTAGCCATCATAATGAAATATTCAGTGATTGTGCCATATTTTAGAAAGGCCTAGGTTTCGCAGCACCATCGGCTGTAGTACGTTATATCAAGCGGTAGGTAGGATCCAGAAAGGTGCGCGCACTAATTGGTGTCATACATATTTGTCATATTACCATCAGCTTCACGACATCTCTTGACGTCCGTACCTTGATCAAATCAACACAACTACCTACATGTCGTGTCTCATTTCCTCATGCTTTTGCACCCAAAGCATTGTTTCTGCCCAGATTATCGTCTCGGCTTAATCTATCGATGTATGCTACGTATTAAATAGAGGGGGTGAGTAGCATTCGTGACCCCCAATGGATAGGTACATACATGAAGAGAAACATTACGTTCATGGAACGCACATGCTTCATAATTTCCGCCTCTTCCCACCACCTTCCTCCGCCATGCTGCTCTTGCGTTTCACACTCTCTACTAAACTCTTGAGATTTCGCCCGCTTTGTTCTCCGGCCGGCGGTGCTTCTAGCTGCTCCTTGGCCTCTTTCGGAAGCTTCTGGCGCTTCGTACGCTCTTCGAGCAACGCCGACATACTTTTGGTCTTTTTGAAACTACAGTGACGGTCACAAAAGCGCAGAAACTAAAGCAATCATGTAGCTCACTGGGGATTTGAGGGATCGATAGCAAACGAATGATCCTCATGCAGGGCCTTAAACCGCTCGTCTTTGACATTGATCGTGAAGTCTTCTTGAGCGTCGTCTTCATATGTTTCCGCACCCTTCTTCTTCTTGTCCTTTTTGCTTCGCTTTTTGGATCCATTTTTTTCGGCTTTGAGAACAGACCGCATGTCGAAGTGTTTGGGCTCTCGCGATGGCTCGACTGACGACACAAGAAGTTCCAACTCCGCTGCAGTCGATTCGATGTGTTTGGGTGTAGTCGAAAGCTTTGTCCTTTTGATAAGACTTTTCTCTTTCTTCGCAGTGGAGGACTTTTCTCCCTCATCCTCGCTATCTTCTCCGAAAAAGTCATCCTCTTTGACTGCTTCTTCATCACCCTTGCCTTCACTAGCCTTAGCCGTCTTCTTCTTCCGCCTCTCCTTCTGTTTCCTGAGATATCGCTGTAGCGTAGTTTCATTCTCGTCCGCTGCGTCCTCCTTATTTCCACTTAACCCAGGAGTAAATGTTATCTCCAACTCGCCGGCTTTGTCGAATTCTTTGCCCCAACCTTCGGGTAGAAGTACGTTATCTTCGTCAGTACCTCCCAAAAGAAGAGCGCGCATTTTATCTCGCTTCGTAGCAGAGGGGTCTTCCGCATCAGACCCTTCATCAGAGCTCCCAGAGGAAGCAAGGTATGCTTTGAAATCAGACTCATCGATTTCCTTGCGGGAGAGCGTCCGGCGCGTGATTTTGTTTCGTTCAGGATCATCATCATCCCAAGTCAGTCTCACCTTGGAATGCCGGAGGGCCTAATGTTGCTGGTGAGCTCTGGGGAGCGAGAGCTATGCGAAATTACCCACGTCTGTGACGAACTCAACACCCCTACAGGATGTAGAGTCCTGTGATGCCTCATCACTAAGTCAGATATTGAGCGTCGCAGGGTAGAAATATGTTACACTAGCTCACTAGACATTGTCGTCAAAGGTCATGTCGTTAGGAACGAAGCTTAAATTGAATACGTTTGCGGACCGCTCGAGTTCCGTGCCATCAAGTTCAGCATAGATGTGAGCAGCTGCATCGACAGTATCGCACGTGATGATCGCATAATAGTATCTACATGTTGGGGTTAGTCTCCACAGTTAATGATTCAACACATGAACACACCGAAGTCGTTCTAATTGATACGTTCGCAGCGCCTCCTCATTATAATCATTGCCATCATCCTCAAGGTTTAACACCTCGTCGTTTGTGCCATGATTTTTAAATAGCTCCTTTGGAGGTCCTTCCTTGCGTTCACGTTCCAGTCTCACCTTCCCAAACTCACTAGGAAATATCTGAACCTTTAGTACTTTCCCATGTAGGTCATTGGATGGCCTCTTCTCGCGTTCGCGTGAAGCAGGAAGGGCAGGAGAGATAACAGACGAGCAGATTTTGAACAAGTGAGAAGCCCGCACGTGATCCCAGTCCAAATTGACGACAGCGAGACGGTTGGTCTGCTCGCCTGAAGGGCCAGACGCATCATCGACTTGGCTTTTAGTGGCATTGACTTTTGCAAGAGCATCGAGTTCGGCAAATTGAGATTCGTCCAAATCTATCTCGGAATTGTCTGATGCGATTTTTATAGGTTTGTGGACGTCTCGCCCCAGGATAACATCGTCATCGTCAGACTCTGAAGGCTGTTCGTCCTCATCGGAACTCTCCATGAGGATCTCACCACGGGCATAGTCGGGGGATGTATCTTCCCCTGGCAGCTCCTCTTCCTGCCCGAGGCGGTAGAAACGTCTCAAGTTGTCACTATCATTAGTGGAAGATATTTTTCTCCCGTATTTATCGACTTTACACCTGAGTTAATTGATGAATTTTATACCCATGGAAGCTCTCGTGCTCACCTGAAGCCTTTCCCTTCCGATTCTTGGCTCCGTCGAAGATAGACTTGAAGCGATCATCGATAACTATTTTATTTGCCTTTTTGCGAGGTTTGCGAAAGCGAGGGTCTGTTTTCAGACGTGCAAAACGAGGGTCAGACATCGCTGATAGTTGCCTGTGACAACGGGTGACAAGTATATGAGCGCCAAGACACCTGCGCGCGCACTTGAATAGTGTGGCACTAACGCCTGTATCCCAGAATCAATCCTGGGCCATTTTTGGTGAGGGTTCGTCGATTCATTTTACTGTAACGATACATGTATATGTGCCCTCAAGCTGATGTATCTAACAAGTTCCTAAAGAGACCCGAAGGCATTCCCATTGATGGTGTATCACGTCGAGCTCAGAGAATCCCGATCATGTCTAATGATTTCCTGTGATGCGCGGTAGTATGTATCCCTGGATATACCGCTGGCAACCATTCATATTGGCTGTTTATAACTTCTATTTATACATCGCTCTTCCTTCTGGCACCCATCTCATTTCATCTTTGACGTGAGTCGTCTTTCCCACCGTTCGTTCTCCTTACCCCCCACCTTATACTTCCCTACCGTCTAGTTTCTTTTTGACATCGCAGGCCGCCGGACGACCATCCTTTCGAATACCGTTCATTTCTGCATCGTTCAAGAAGTTATTCATCTTGTCAAAATGTTGTCTAGATCCATCTTGCTTTCTGTCGTGGCCTGCCTCCTCACGGAGTCATCGGCAGCGCCTATGCCCATGAAGGTACGTTGTTCAGCCTGCTCTGAAGCTTGATGTGGTGTCTTGACGTTGCTTTTAGAATGCTGTGGTTCAGGTCCGTGACCTGCCACTTGATGTCATCTCAGCATATGTGAGGAAGGACTTGATTCCTGATTCCATCCCCACCTCGGCCAAGTTAGCTTTTCCAGTGCAAGCTTATAACTATTCTTACACTTTGTTTTAGTGGAGGAGACCCTGTTCCCTACAAACGGGATCTGATCCCTGACAGTATCCCCACGTCAGCCAAGTACGCATTTCTCTGCCTTGACTTACTCAAACCCTGACGTTTTCTTCAGTGGCGGGGATCCCGTTCCTTACAAGAGGGACCTGATTCCCGACAGCATTCCTACGTCCGCTAAGTATATATCGAGTTGCTTCGTGGTATGTAGTCTTGAGATCTGAATGTATTTGCAGTGGTGGAGATCCCGTTCCATACAAGCGGGATCTGATCCCTGACAGCATTCCTACCTCTGCTAAGTACATATCACAGTTCCCTGTATTTTGTCTAACGAACGATGATCTAACGTTTCCTACAGTGGTGGAGACCCTGTTCCCTACAAGCGTGATTTGATCCCCGACTCGATCCCCACTTCAGCAAAGTTCGTATTACGCCGCGCTATGTTCACTTGTCATCTGATATCTCTTGACAGTGGTGGGGACCCAGTGCCTTATAAGCGAGACCTCATCCCCGACAGTATCCCTACGTCAGCCAAGTATGTATCTTATTCCCCATGTCTACCATGATTTTGACTTTTTATACAGTGGCGGAGACCCGGTGCCTTACAAGCGTGATCTGATCCCTGACTCGATCCCCACTTCAGCTAAGTATGTAATATCTCCACAATGTCGTGTCTGATCATCATCTAATTTCTCTTCGATAGCGGTGGAGACCCAGTGCCTTACAAGCGAGACTTAATTCCTGACAGTATTCCTACATCAGCTAAGTGCGTAAGGCACCTTTCATGTGTATTCATATCCTGAAGGCTGGTCTTGCTACAGTGGTGGAGACCCGGTGCCGTACAAGCGTGACTTGATCCCAGACTCGATCCCCACTTCAGCCAAGTTAGCTTTGCCGGTGTAGACGTTATTACTGTTCTTATACCTTGTTTTCAGTGGAGGAGACCCCGTGCCTTACAAGCGTGGAATCAGCGAACCGGTCATGGCACCGTTAGTGACTATCCTTTGCTCCCTGATTGCATGTTTATTAAAACCCATTGCAGTCGCGGAATAGTCATCCCCTATGTAAGTAGTTGCAAAACTACTTTATCATGTTACTGAGCTTTTCGCCGCCACAGTAACCTGTTGCCGTATTCCTGCGCTCGGGACATCTTCGTACTTCTGAATAATTGCATGTTTGGCGGTTTATTTCTATGTAAGGGTGACAGTGCAGAGCCTTTTGTTACATTTTGGATGAATTGATTTCTTCTATCGTTCTTTACACTTTGAATATACGCTTTCGAGACGGTCATTAGCATATGGCGGAACTTGGCCCGTCCGACGGTATACCGAGCTGTGCTTCCGGTAGTATCCGATTTAGCGCCCCGTGCCGGAAAGCTGAAAGTGAAAATTTTCGACG
Organism: Ramaria rubella; assembly: GCA_015039355.1. NCBI lineage: Eukaryota > Fungi > Basidiomycota > Agaricomycetes > Gomphales > Gomphaceae > Ramaria > Ramaria rubella. The sequence continues at coordinate 87,292 of MU134544.1, forward strand.
GGAAACTTGATACCCCGCTTTCCTCTTCCAACCACCGCTCAGTCTCTATCTCTCCTCCCTCCCTCCCTCGTCGTCCTCCGCCATCTTAATCAAAAATGGCCGACGCTAAAAAAGTCAAGACTCCCAAGGAATTTGCCAGTGAGCATCATGTCTTTCAGCTCTCAATCAGCAAGCGACGTTGACACGTCAAATGCAGTCGATTTCATGATGGGTGGTGTATCTGCGGTGTGTAGGAACTTTCATCTTGCGGATTGAGGGTTTTGAGCTCTTGGAGCATTTTAGGCTGTCGCAAAGACAAGTGCTGCACCTATCGAGCGTATCAAGGTATGTTAATCTTTATCTATGCAATATCGACACCCACTTAAGTTTTCCTTTTAGCTTCTCGTACAAAATCAGGTGCATGCCACGTCACCTTATCGTAACGTATATACTCATTTACAGCGCATTGTTTCAAAAGGATGAGATGGTTAGTCAACTTCGCTCAAAACACCTTCTGTTACTCATATCTTCACAGATCAAGCAAGGTCGTCTAGCTAGTCCTTACAAAGGCATTGTCGACTGCTTTAGTCGCACATACCGTGACGAAGGTCTTGTCTCTTTATGGAGAGGTAACACCGCCAACGTCATCCGATACTTCCCTACACAAGCCTTGAACTTTGCCTTCAGTAAGCTCACCTATCTCCCAACCATATATATCCCTAACAATGTTGTGCAGAGGATTACTTCAAATCGTTGTTCGGGTTCAAAAAGAACGATGGTTACTGGAGATGGTTCGCTGGTAACGTTGCGTCTGGTGGTGCTGCTGGTGCTTCGTCACTTCTCTTTGTATACTCGCTGGATTACGCTCGTACACGTCTTGCTAATGACGCCAAGTCGGCCAAGGGTGGAGGAGCAAGGCAGTTTAACGGTCTTGTTGATGTCTACAAAAAGACGCTTGCTTCCGACGGTATTGCTGGCCTTTACCGTGGATTCGTCCCGTCCGTTGTTGGTATCATTGTCTACCGTGGTCTCTAGTAAGCCCTCATCTTTAGGAGGTATTACAAACGTGTACTGATCTGTCTTGATATTAAGCTTTGGTGTCTACGACTCGCTCAGTGCGTACTCAGCTACCTACCTAATATTTCTATCTTATGTCTCTACAGAGCCTGTTGTTCTTACCGGTGCTCTTGAGGGCAGCTTCTTTGCTTCCTTCTTGCTTGGCTGGGGTGTTACTATTGGTGCTGGTCTTGCTTCATACCCTCTGGACACTATCAGGTCAATATTTTGCTCTGACATCTTATCACACCGCTCATACATTTTGTAGGCGTCGTATGATGATGACTTCCGGTGGTGGTGTTCACTACAAGTCCATGTTCGATGCCGGCTCACAGGTAAGTTCATTAGTTCTACCACGCTGTATTTTTTTATGCCAACTATTATAGATCATCGCAAAAGAGGGTACCAAATCATTATTCAAGGGTGCAGGTGCCAACATTCTCCGTGGTGTTGCCGGTGCTGGTGTGCTGTCTCTATACGACAAACTTCAGGAGGTCATGTTCGGCAAGGTCTACTCTGGCGGTTCGGCTCTTCGCTTGTTTCTCTGTGCTTCAACTAACACTTTTCTCAGGCTCTGGTTAAACTTCCTAGTATATTCTTTTCCTTTGGTCCATTCTTCACCTCACGAACACGTAGACTCTTCTCTTATTCTCTTCCTCCTTCATGTGGCGCCAGGCCTTATTCTATTCTTAGTGCCAATGGAGATTCCTATTTCAATCATGTCTATATCTTTGGGAAGACTACTAGTACAACACTTGACTCCAGAAGAGTCCATGCAGAAGACACGTCTGCTTTAAGTTGATCGAAGTGCAGTAAAGCTACACAATGGCTTATGATTACCTCTCGAGATAGAGGAAACAATTGTAAGGATTCGTGCTGCGGTAGGTCTTGGCAAACAGTCGCAGGTACGTGTTACTCATATCGCAGTGGTTGTTCCTCAGCACTGTAGGTTTGTCTGATATGCAATGCACTAGCTAGTGAACCTATCTGTATTTAAGTTCACACAAAATCTCACATTTGCGTTTAAGTTTATGTAATTCATATTCGTCTCCCTACAGCTCTATTCCCCATCACAATTACGCATGGCGATATTTTCTGAGGCGTGGGTTGCCCAGTAAACGTTGCATCACATCCGCCTTTAGGTGCAGCGAAACGCTCACGCCGTCCTCATACCACTTTCCACCCTTCGTTCTCTCCCGTGGAACGTTCCTTGCCTCCATGACCTGAACGCAGCCGTCAGCACTCGGCATGGTCGGGTTGACATGCATGGGAGGCCCTGTTCCGAAGTTTATGTCGTAAATGCCAAGAGAAAGCCATGACGTGACAATGGTGTTTTGTCGTCCGAGAAAGCCATTCCATATACGTTGAGAGCTAGCATCGTGAGCCATTTCGTGAAGCAAGGCAGACAGTGTTTCCGAGTTAAATTGGGAAAGTGTGGAGCGAATGGATGCGGCCAAGGCCCCAATCGCATGCTTTGACCCTTGGAGACCAGTGGATGGGACTCGTGCAAGTGTGAGTGGCGAACCTAGGAAGGTTTCTGGAAGTGGAGGATTTAGCCTACTTCTGAATCCAAATGTCACGTCCAGGTAATTTTCTTCGTCGTCAGCGAGATCCCGGGCGCAGATAATTAGAGCCCAGACATGCGCAAGGAGTGCATCGAGGTGGCTGATGCGATCGAAGGAAGATGCCTCCTCCCACATCAGCTGTAATTCAAGGGTGTTGAAATGCACCACATGATGTGAAACTGGAGAGGTCATATCCCAGTTCTCCCATCTTAAAGGCTCTCCGTGGGACCGGACCATGTCCAGGGAGATTTCTGGAGGGACCTGTGTAGCAGCAGCGAGCGGCGGCGGACAGTCATTGGCTGAATCCCACCAGTCGTATCTGTGCAAAGGCAGCGCATGCGCCAGTTTGATTATCTCTGGGTCTGGGCTGGCTGCATCAATGTCACCTGCAGCGGTTCGGTCCAATGCTTGGGGATCAAAAATAGGTGACAGGACAGGACATAATGTGTTGGTAAGCAAGCTGCCATTGACTGTAGCCCAGTCGTTCGCGAATTGAACTAGACTTTGAGCGTCGGCAAGTGGGTGGGCCATTTTAATGGAAATGGCGATACCACCGCAGCTGAAATTGGTCAACTGCACGATCATGGATGGTAGGCCTTGATATTCAATCATGTCATGAAGTGCGAGAGGTGCCTGTGTCTGCCAGGCTCCCGAAGGGGATTTGCGTAGCATCCCAAACATCATGGATGGCGGTGGGAAGCAAGTTAGAAAGAGGTTGAAGGGAGTGGGCGACAATAAGTTGTACACCTGGGTCTGCTCCCATAGGAAAGCATTAGTCTCCCATGGCGCATGGTATGGCCACCTTCAGGCATAAATTTTGACCAATGCAGCTGCCCCGCCCATTGTTGATACGAGTTGAGTGTCGTCTTCAGACTGGATATGAGGGTCTCCAAAGGAGGTGAGCGATCATACATCCAGATGGCAGCAGTGGGCGAGAAACGAGCGACTGCTGCATCGAGAATGGACAGCGAAGTATGGGTGGATTGAGAAGTTGGCGACTCTGGAAAAATGCGCGTACGGGAGTCTACGCATACGTCGAGATTCGAATCAAGCATCGTCAACGGAACGGTTGGGTTATTGCGACAGAGTTTACATTGAACCTCGAACCTATATACCAATGACTCATAGTTTTGGCGGTTCCGGATCTTGACTTCTTCTGCAGCTGCACAGAGCTACAGTACGCAGGTATGGGCGCACTACCGAACGTCCGGCGAACGCTTCGCCGAGCAATCCCTACATCTCATCAGGAAGAGCTGAAGAGCTTCATGTAGGAATGCCTGAAGGGACCTCCGTATATCTATTGACGTTTCGTTCGTTCTCGCCCACAGAGCACTGCTGCAGCAACCACTGGCCAATGTAAGACCGTATGCATTTTCGGATGTTGCTCCTGCTCCTGTTTTCTGTCCCACATGACTACGCCTCTGCAGGGTCGCAGCGCCAGCGAAGTCAAGCAGAATCATGTTTGTTTTCTTGTAATTGGAGAAGCTACCGTGTTTTCTGAGCAGTATGATTGGGTTTGGGTTTCTGGTTTAGGTCAAAATTACGTCAGGATTCGATTCACGTCGGAGTTCTACCGAAGAATCTTCGAACAAAGGACACTCAAACACAAAATAATGGCTCCAAGCCTAAGCAATATGGGTAACCAGCTGGGGCCCTGTTGCTGCCTTGATCCACGATGATTCAGAGTTCTACAGCTTATATTTTATTCGCACTGCTATCTCTTGTGCTTTTCGTGGTGCTGTACACGACCTACCACCTCGTATTGGCACCACTCTTCTCGCCCTTGCATAATCTACCCGGACCCCCGGCTTCAGGGCGGCTAGGCACCCACCTACATCTATTGCTTGATGCTGAAGTATCGGCACAAGAGACCGAGAGACTGGTGAAGCAGTATGGTCCAAGTTTTCGAATACAAGGAATGGGAGCTGTAAGTTCGTGGCTCTCGTTGTGTTTTCCATTCCACTTATTTAGTTGGACCGTGCAGCATGATGAACGATTGATGACGGTGGATCCCCTTGCAATTTCTCACGTTTTGAATAGATCCACGATATATGAGAAACCTTGGCAGTCGCGCAGGTTGATTACTCGCTTGATTGGAGAAGGTATGCTTGCATCTGAGGGGAATCTACATAAACGACAGGTAATTTCAACTTACTTAAATTGGCACTTCGGGGAAACTTATGCCTGTATCGGACGCTGGTTCAAGCGTAAAGTGTGCAATCCGGCTTTCTCACATCAAAATTTGTGCGCATTAATGCCAGTATTTCTCCAAAAGGCCGAAGAGGTCATTATATCTTTTTCCCGATTCGGATTGGTCATTAATAGTCCTTATGTCTCCATAGCTCCGTGACAAGTGGTCAAGTCTAATGACACACCATACACAGAGTATTAAGATTGATGTGTGTAGTTGGATTGGACGTACTACATTCGACATTATTGGTCTAGCAGGTTGTGTAATGCTTTTTCTTGTGCGTTTTCAAACCTGCTAAGAGTGACTTCAGGTTTTGGCTATTCTTTCCGTGCCCTCCACGAAGAAACAAATGAAGCCTATTTGGCGTACCGGGACATGTTCGAGATTGTCTTTTCCCACACCCAAGGGTGGAAAATCATATTAGGAATATACTTTCCTTTGATTCATTCGATCTGGGTGAGTCGGGTTTGCCTGGTGATACAAAGAAATAGCTGAAGATAGTATGCAGCCTGACGAGAAGACGCGAGTCACTGAAAAGAGCCGGGAGATTATATACCGGGTAGGCAGAAAACTGGTACAAGATAAAAAGAAACAGCTTTTAGATGAGGATGAAACCCGACATAGCAAGGACCTTCTGACTCTCTTGCGTCAGTTGTCCCTTTCATTTGGCTCAGCCACGTTTTGACTTTTGTTCAGTAAAATCCAATATTTCAAAGGAGATTCCAGAAAATCAACGCATGTCTGACGATGAGATCTTGAATCAAATATCTACATTCCTTTTCGCCGGCTCGGATACATCCGCCTTGACCTTGACATGGACCCTTTACTTTCTGGCCAAGCATCCTGAAATTCAGGCTCGACTTAGGGCGGAGTTGCGCAACGTACACACTGATCTCACCGATTCATGGGTCACGGTAGATGATGGTTCTCAGGTTAGCTCCAGCGACTCAAAATGTCACTCCAATCTCCTTTCGAGACTTGAGGCTTTGCCGTTGTTGGATTGCGTACTACGAGAGTCATTACGCCTTACACCGGCCATACACTCCTCAATCCGAGTAGCGACAAAGGACGATGAGATCCCATTTTCAGACCCCATCACAATGAGGGATGGGACAAAACAATCAAGTGTTAGGATTAAGAAAGGACAGTTTGTTCATGTAGCCATAGAAGGTTTCAACTTGGATAGAGACGTCTGGGGAGGAACTGGATGGGTATTTGAGTGGGTATAATTGCATCCATATATGACCGCAAATACTTATCCCACTTTTATAGCCCGGATCGTTGGTTGGACCTGCCGGAGAAAGCGAAGCAGCGACCTGGAATATATCCCAATGTTTTAACATTTTCGGCAGGTCCAAGGGTGCGTTTCCTGCATGATTTGGATGTTGCCTGAGTCGCTTATCTATTTGTAGTCGTGCATTGGAATGATGTTTGCCATTATTGAGTGAGGTCCAATGTTCTTGTCGTTTAACGTTGATTTGAGCTCGATATAGAATGAAGGTCATTTTGTATACGCTTCTATCCTCTTTCGACTTCTCCGAGCCAGAAGACATCGTAAAGTCTAACGTGTGAGTCTGTTTGGCCGCTACGGGCTCTTTCCCATGGGGCTAATAATATTGCACTCTCGATACGATCAGCGTGCTGACACGACCTTTCGTTCGTGGTCGGTATAAGGATGGCAGCCAATGTCCCATGACCGTTAGACCGTGTTGACCGTACTACATGATTATGTAAATATTCGGAGTGGGTTATCGTAGCAGAATTCGAGCGTTGTTGCTACTTATTGTGGCGCATCAAGCGCGCTTTACCGCTCCTTGGCGCATTGAACTCTGGCAAGCGGCGAGTTTGTTCACGGGACCGGTAAGCTCTGGACACGAACAAAGAGGACGTAGACCGTACCTCGTCCTCTCCTTTCTTTCACCAACACGCGGAGTCCTGTAGCCTACCACAATCACCTCGCCTTCGCAACTCATATCCTCTATACGAGCAACAGCTTCACACCACAAATCATTGATTACGATGCCTCGACCACCGCCCCGTGCGCTCTGCTTACCAGAACTGATATCAAATCCTCAGACCCGCGCAGACTATGCGCAGGCTAACCCTCCCAAATATGGACCATCTGCGTCCAGACGGTCCTCGTCGTCATCTCGCCCCGATATCCCCTACCCTCGAGCCCCACCTTCACCTACTTCGACGACCGACGTTGAATCACACCGTGCGTCAGGTGCAACGCTAGCCAGCCTCACATCTCCAATCACATCTACTAGCACACGGACGAGTCTGAGTGTACATAGCTTGCCCCGGGACAGTGATGTCTCCAGAAGAAGCTCATCAGACGCAGGTGGTGAAGAAAGGAAGAGCTGGGGCTTAGGCAGTTTTACCTTAAGTGGAGGTTTAGATAACAAGAAGCCAAGGGCTTCCTGGTCGAGTGCTTTTACCAACACGAAGTCTTGGTTTGGGAATTCTACTTCGAACGAAGTCAGTACCTCATCACAGAAGCATTCGAGTCAGAAGGAGATCAAGTACGTTCTTGTGCTGTTGATCCATTCCTTGCCTATATAACGTACATGTCTTGCACCACCAGGCTATCGCCAAGCATGATTGCTGCATTTGAAGAACCAGTGTCCGAGTCATGTCGACCGCTTTCCTCACCTTGCCCGACCACCTCAACACATTCTCCAACAAGTAGCAGTGATACTACTCGACTGGCACCCAAAGTGGGGACAGGCCTCCAATACTATACCCAGCGCAATCCAGCTCCCGTTCATATTCGCTTTCAAATACCAGATGCAATCGATCTTCAAGATCACGATCGGCCGCAATCGCCATTGCCGTCATCACGTCTTAGTCCTAATGCACCCACACCAACTCTCACAAGTTTCAATACCTCTGCTGTAAAGGAATTACCGGCGGTCCCAGACGTCTTTGTTCATATAATATCCCCTCTGAAGGACGTGGGAATGTTACAAGGTGACGATACGGGCCCGCTCTCGCCTCCCCCGACACCCCCAGTCCACGAGCGGGAGAACAATGTCCCCCATATTAGAGTCAGCTCTGGAGAGGACTTATAGTCCTTGCCAGTTGCTTGCACGTGTGTATGTTGTTTATTTATTCAGATAATCATGTACCGTTACGGCTGCTATGTTCACTAGACATTCGAATAATGTTTCTTTTTGAGAATTACATGGATAGCTTGTGTTGTTTTCTAAGGAGTACAGATGCCCAGAAGGAAAGAAAGAATAGTAGGAAGGAGTAAGGTAGAGGTGCAAATCCGTCCAACGGATAACCATGATTATGTTACCGTCCTAAGCTCACTAAATACGCCCTGGTGGATGGCTATAAGGCTTGCCATAAAAAGGTGATATCGAGGGTAGGGGCGATTGCGACATGGTCATATTAAGCGAACGAGAGATGGGGGATGCATAGTTGCTGTATGATCCGTTCATACTCTGTGAAGGGACTGGCATCCCAGACGAGGAGGGGGCAGCGTGAGAAGGGGGAGCTTGATATGCGGATTGAGTTGGCGCAGAAGGTTGGGTGCGCACCGGTCCCCATCCATTTGTCCCCGACGACCCCGACCCTCCATACATGTGATTTGCCCCATTTACCCCGACTCCATTCGAAGCCCTTGATCCGTCTGTATAGCCTCCATAGCCCGCAGAGTCGGATGTTGATGCCGATGCCGAAGAAGCACCCAGTCGCTGTTTCTTCCATGCAGCAGATGCTTCCGTAGGAATGTCTAACTCCCTATCCTTGCGCTTGTGAGTGAGTTTTGGCGGTGGGGGTGGATCGTCGTCGTCTGAATCAAGAGTCAGATCAATGACCTCGTTCAAAGAAGTTGACCTTGGCGGCGGCGGCGGCGGGAGACGCCCAGGCCTGTTTCGAGCTGATTCAAATGACTGAGACTGTGACGTTGCATAGCTACTAGTTGGTGATAATTCTCGCTTGACGATGCCCTCGTCGTCGTCTTCGGAATCAGTTAAACTGATGACTTCTTGTGGTACACGACCATTGAGAACCTTGGCGGAAGACGGCGAGCGGGATGGGAGTTTCTCGGGTTCCTTGTGGGGTGTCACAGACTTGATTAGCTTGTTGCCGTTGCACAAAGGGTGCAAGGTTCGCCATACTGCAGAAGCGAACTTATTGTCTGAAGTATGCCATTCCCCGTCAGCCTCTACTACCACATCCTCCACACTCTCAGGAGTATCTTTCAAAATCCGGTCAAAGTATCTGCAATTTGGGCTTGCGTGAGTTCGTGGCATAGGCGATTTGGAATAAGCATACCCATCAATTATCAACTCTTCTACGTTGAGAAGTTTGTCACACACAGGGCATAGCCATGTGGTTGTTTGCTCCATCATAGAAAACCAGCTTGTTGCATCAAAGCATTGCGCATGAGGACATTGAATGGAGCGACAAGGTGTATTTACTCTCATATAGCTCAACTGCAGGGACATCAGTAAGAATAAGTTAGCAAGAGTTTTAAACGTAATTCAACATACAGGACACTTTAAGGACATCTTCTGAGGCCCAGCAATGATGTCTTCGTCAAATGAGGCTGTCTGTACCACTGGACACCAACATCGACATCAGAGACATCCCAAAAATGCAAGATGGGCTTACTCTTGGTTCTGACGTCGTTCTCACTCTTGTACTTCCCTTTCTTCAACTTTTCCACCAATTGCTCAACAGTCGTGACCTCCACAAGATATACAACCATATAAAATTTCTACGAGTATGCTTCATCACAACCGATTCCGTCCAACATAAAAGTGGCATACCTTGTGTTGAACCGGTTGCTGGCTATTGACATAGACCAAATCTACACGATTCGGCATTTGGGAGGTCAATCTTACCGCCTTCCCAAGGTCTGGAGGGGGCGCGGTCCCTGGTTTCTTCTTAAGGCCTTTGAGATTGGCGGTAAGCTGGACATTGTTCACGCGCACTTCACAGGTTGCTGGAAACTCAATAGGGCAAGGAGCCTCCGTTCGAAAACCTGTCTGGTGGTGAATGTGGTAAAGAGAGGAGGTACAAAAAAGGCGCAGTTGATGCTTGGAGCTGATCGACAACAACAACATCAGGCAACACGACAGTACACCTCCACAGCATGATAACGTACTCAGATACTTGTAGTTTTCCGATCTGTTCTCCTGTGAGAGTAAAACTGAGGCTCTGAGATCGTCGATCCATTGCACTTGTCGACTCTACGGTAAGTAGGGTGCAAACCCACGCGTTCATATTAAGTAACTTTAGATGTGCGCCTAATCCCACGTACCTGGACATTCTACTACTGCAGAAACAGGGTGTTCAACCCGGTAGAAAGGTGAGGTTTTAAAGCGGATGCCTTGGAAACATTAGGGGGCATTAATAATAGGAGGAGTCAAAAGATACGAACTGGATTTGCCGAGGGACGAAGACGACGGTGCGGCAGTTGCTGTAGTGGCAGTAGCAGTAGTAGCAGCTGGCGCTGCTTTTCGCGGCGGGGCATACGGGTCGTAACGTAAGTGAGAAGGACCAGCTCCCGCTGGTGGGGGGTACGGCAAGCCATTCTCGAGTTTGCGGGAACTACCTGAGGCGAAAGGTTGCGGTTGCGGGTGAAATGTACCATTCGAGTCAGCTGGCATTGCATAATGACTATATCTAAAATTTTCAAAGTGAATCAGCAAACATGGGGCTTGAAGGAACTGTACGAGAGGCATCTTTCGAGGAGGATGCACGGTCATACATGGTCGATACATTGATACAGCATGACATGGTTCTCGTTAAAGGGAATCCGCCACCTATATAATAGAATATGGTTGAAAGCGCGTCTACTCACTGGCCAGTTTCCCGAACTTGGTCGAGTACGGCTTTGGCACGGAGCCACTTGTCGAGCTGATTATTGTCTTTCCAATCGCTCATCGTTCTTACCATGCGATCAATAAGATCCTGCTTTTTGCCAGATTTTGCAATAGATACACGACACTGCTCTGTCCAGCCAGAGATGATAGTTTGAAGTTTAGCCACAGTGTTGTGGCGGATGCTGTTCTTATGAGCCTGGTCACAGAACCAGCCATATGTAAACAAAAGACCATCATTACACTCGACTGAACTGTAGTACTCACTTCGAAGTCTGCCCACCCCGAGCTAGCCATTACAAGGTGTGAAAAGCGAGGGAGGGCGGAGTAAACACAGCGGAAGGTTCCGCGGCGCCCAAACCTATCTACGATGTCTACACCTGCAGAATATGACAAATTGAGTAAGGAGGAGCGCGATGTTTGTACTAATTTTCCGATTGATTGTTTCAGGACACTAAGTACTAAATAGGCGTATGACAAAGCGCAGAGAGAGAAAGAGATTGCAGAACAAGCAGGTGTGCAACTTTAGCATATATCAAGCTCCTACTCTGACGTGTTTAGCCTTACCCTATACATGGAAACAGGAACTAGGGGATGTGTCCATGGTCGTGCCTGTTCCAAAGGGGACCCGGGCAAAAAGTTTGGATATTGTTGTGCAAAAGAAGAAGCTGCGAGTTGGACTTAAAGGCCAAGACCCTATCCTGGAAGGCGATCTGTGCAAAGATATCAAACTTGACGACAGTACATGGAGTCTGGGTGCGCAAGCATACCCATCGCAAGTATCTCAGGCCTAATGTATCCAAAAGTGGATCAGGAAGCTGTCCACATTTATCTAGAGAAAGTTAATAAACAACAGTGGTGGGAAAACGTCCTCACCCACCATCCCAAACTGGACACAACGAAGATACAACCGGAGAATAGCAAACTTAGTGATTTAGATGGCGAAACTCGGTGCGTAGTTCAAAAATTCTGGATGGCGAGGTGATCTCATTTCACTACGCAGAGGGATGGTGGAAAAAATGATGGTATGGGGCTCGCCTATCGACATGGAGAACGCGATGCTAATCCAACTCTCCTCTAGTTTGATAACCAGCAGAAGGTATGACATCGAGCGTCAGGTCAAAAAAAATAGATTTTCATTGTTCTCCAGCAAATGGGGAAACCAACATCGGATGAGCTTAAAAAAGTGGAGGTAAGTTTTTGATTGTTCCGTAAGCCTCTTTTTTTGTTCATTTGTGTCACTTCTTAGGCCTTAAAAAAGTTCCAAGCAGCCCATCCAGAGATGGATTTCTCTAAAGCCAAGATCTCGTAAGGTAAATTGAACTTGTAGGATGTTTATTCTCAACGGTTAGTCTCTTTGTATCCGCCATGTATTCCCATCCGTCCCCAGTTCTAATTAGGCCTCACGTTGTGTATAATCTCTCAGCCTCAACCGTGGAATATAAAACTCTGTTTACTTATTGGGTTAATTTTAAGCGGTCTGATCCCGCGCCCCGCCAGGGAGGAGTATCCCGGGATAGCGCTTGGATCAGCGGCGCCGCTGGCCCAACGTCGCACGCCGACTTATGCAAGTCGGCGTTATGTAAGCGCGCCATCACGCGCATGTCACGTACCGTTGAAGTCATTCGCAATGCCTTGAACACATGAGCGTCCTTCGGCCACCAAGCTATTCGTTACTCACTCTTCACTTCCCTGTTCGTCATTTGACTACTAGCGCGCAATCAAAACCGGTAGTGCTTCGGCCCTATCAAATATCATGCGTGCAAGCTTGCCTGGACGCATTCAGAGAAGGAGTTCGGCGTATTGGCGTGTCTTTACCTACAGGATCCGGTAAAACTACAGTTTTTGTGTCCTTACTCTCACAGATACCTCCGAGAGGAGGGGATAAATTGGCCAGTCGCGCTCTGATCATCGTTAATAGTATCGAGCTCGCTCGTCAATCTGCGGCACAGGTCGAGAGATTGTTTCCCAAACTGTCCGTAGAAATAGAACAAGGAGTAAACCATAGAGCATCAGGTGTTGCAGATGTGTGAGTTATTGCGTGAATGTTTCTCCGGAGTGCACATTCACATATAATAGCACGGTTGCAACATACCAAACGTTACTTCAGGTTCAGAGACTCGCCAAATTTGATCCGAAATATATGAAAGCAGTTGTAGTAGATGAGGCACATCATGCTGCTGCACCTTCGTGCGTCTCAATCCGTCAGTTGGTTATGGTTTTTAGAATATCCCTATTGGCAGATATCGTCGGATTCTCGGTCATTTTGATGCATCAGTAGGGAAAGGAATCACAGTTCCTCCTTCCTTGGAAGAGCGAAAATCTTCTGTGCCAATAATTGGGTTCTCTGCTACTTTCGGTAGACACGATGGCCTGTCTCTGGGTTCTGTATTCGAGAAAATTGTCTATCACCGTGATTTTTTGGAGATGATCAAAGAACAGTGGTAAGTCTATCGGAGCTGCAATCCTAAATTGAATGACTATGTCTGTCGTCAGGCTTTGCAATGTTCGATTTACTTCCGTTCGTGCACAAATCAATTTGTCTGAGGTCACAGTTAATACGCGTACGGGTGATTTTAATGCCAGCAGCCTCGCCCACGTCATAAACACAGACACTGTGAATAAACTTGTTGTTCAAACCTGGCTAGATAGGGCGGGTATGTCCTTCAGCCTCACACTGTTTAAATCACCATTTTGAGACTTTACTAAAGCGACACGGAAGTCAACGTTGGTTTTTTGCGTTAATCTAGCGCATGTTCGAGATCTTACTAGTGCATTTCGTACCGCGGGACTCGATGCACGATACCTCTATTCTGGTACACCTGTCGCGGAGCGCAAGGCACTGCTACATGCATTTAAGGAAGGCGACTTCCCCATCCTCGTTAATTGTGGTAAGAGGCTGGTCAAGTAGAAACGGGAGCTGTGGATCTAAATAACTCCCAGCAATTTTAACCGAAGGAGCCGACATCCCAAACATCGATTGTGTCATAGTAGCACGCCCTACCCGCTCTAGAAATGTATTCGCTCAAATGGTAAGATATATCCAGTCTGAGTTGGCACGATCTCATCGTGATGTCCAAAGATAGGTCGGGGAATGAGACTTTCCCCTCAGACAGGCAAAGAAGACTGCCGTATTATTGATTTTGTAGATAGCACCTCACGAGTTTCTGGCATAATATCGACCCCTACACTTTTTGGACTGGAGTCGGAAGATGAAATCGAAGGTGTGTGGTTTGAACATTTCATTTCTCTTTCATGACAGAAGCTTCGCAGATGAGACCATTGAATCGTTAGAAGAGCGGGCAGAACGACTACTTGCTGACCCTTCCGTCGGTGGATTCTATACGAACAGCGTCCCGGAACCAACCTCTGTTACCTATATAGATTATGAAAATCCATTTGTAAGTGTACCACTCCTCTCCGCGATCCAGTGTTTTTACGCAACGTTCTTACTTATATTTTCCTCTTTGCTAGTCTTTGGTGCATGGAGCAACAGGATCACCTCATCTCGCAACACTGAGTAGCCATTCATGGGTGGCTTGTGGAGGTGATATCTACGTCTTGGAATGCCTAGGTAAGGGTTACATTAGGATAGAACCATTACCAGGAAACGACCCCAGTAGAGGTTTGTTAATCACGCCAAGCCTGTCCCATAATTTCATCGGGATTATTGTATAGGTCAGCCTTCGTTCCATGCTCACTATACTGCGGCGTCACCAGAGACTCCTCTTATTGGAACCGCCTTTGGAAAGGCCCGCTTTAATCCCTATCGTCGGAGTCGTCGAATACTCACGGCGCAGAATCTTGGCGATGCGATACGAGGATGCGATACATATGCAAAGGAAAAGGTTGTGTTCGGGCCTTTGGCTATGGGGTGTGTAAAATAGAGTCTGAATTCAAGATTGCCTTTAACTCGAGTTCTAGGCTATTTCGATCGGCGAAGTGGCGGAAGCTACCTGCATCACTCAATCAAAAGACGTTCATCTCGAAACGTTGGGGTGTTGTAAAAGATGAGGGTGAAGATGGGCCGCTAAATGATCCTCGTGTAGACCATTTGACAAAAGGCGAGGCTGCCAATATAATCACACGTCTCAAACACGGTGCACAGGTTCGAGTTCTATATACGACGCTAGTGGTCCATGAATTACATTTGTGCAGGCACGTTATGCGGACAAGATGAAGCAAGCCTCGAAAGCAGCCCGAGCCGCTGAGAAGGAATCGAAACGCCGTGCACGCGAACAAGTTTGTGTAGGACCGTTGCCCGATCCGTTGACGGGCGCTTTGTAAATCTGAGCGTATTATATTGACCTATATTGACCTGCTTGCATGCTGTAATAGTGGCGATACCGCGTCGAAGCTTGTAAGAGAAAGTCGTGCGGTATGTTGGGCACGTTCCATGATATCATCCAGTCTCTTGGGTGTACTGAGTGCCCCGTCCTTCCCAAGAGCCGCTAGAAGAGATCCAACAAATGAGTCACCTGCCCCAGTGACATTCACTATGTCTTCCTTAGAGATAGGCAAGGCCGGATAGTGTTTCATCACGAGGATGCTATCTTTACCTTTCGCTACAAGTTGGTGGTGTTCGGGTCGAGTACGTTCGGTAGACCAACCGCTACTCAATGCTGCATCGCCAGCAACACGCATAACTACGAAAACACCTATCATCAGTAGTTCCATGAGCAACTCACCGTTACTGAAAATTCTGCAGGTCACGCTGACCTTTGTCACCACACTTGATGAACAGATGCTGGAAGAAGGGTAGGAGGCTTATCGCCATTTGGGGTATTCCGTCCAAGGCGAAGAGATTGGAACTGTGAGGTAAAGACATCGGTTGCCGAGAAAGAGCCATAAGATCGGAGCGATATGTTTCTCCCAGCCCTAAATCATCAACAACAGACCACCAATATGGTTTGTTGGTCAGCTCGAACGGAGAGGAACGTGCCTCGTGGAAAAGGCGCGAGAGTTCTAACTGGTTTGGCGAGGCGAATGTGACTGGTGATGAATGAAAGTGTCCTTGCTCAATCATCTCACCAAGTGCGGGTAGTATAGAGGTGACCTTGATGACAGAAGTAGGTTCAAAGAATGCTGTACAGTGTGAACATTCAATTGTAAAGCGGACAAGATAACACTCTCGTACAAGGTATTTGTCGTTGATTACAGAATCGCACTAATGACGTGAGCGTGCTGGAGCTCAAGTTGGCATCAAAAGCTACGACTTTGGGTTGGTGTTCTTCTATCATTGCAATTATCTGATAACGTGGAAGATTAAAGAATTACGGAGATATATAGAGCAGCAACCCACCTGGGCGGCATCGATCACTTCAACGATGGACATATCTGCTATGCCAGTCATCAGATTGCCCATCGCATCAAGTTGCATGTTGCACACGGCTGAGCGTTGCTTCTCACTTCCCAAGGTTAAAAGGCCATCTGTCCGCATGCCCTTTCTACCAATATCATCAAGTATGAAGCTGGCAGCCAAGTCATTACCGACGGGGGAAATGAGGAGAACATCGTTAGGGTGGGGTACATCAGAAGTTGATAGGGTGCGATGTGCGGCCTCAGCAATGTTTCGAGCTACGCCACCCGGCGAAAAAGTTACTCTCCCAGGGGATGTAGACTGGGCGGTCGATGTTGACACCTGTGTAGGCTGAGAGATCACATCTATCGCCGCTGCTCCTATTACGATCGATGTTGCCGGGGGCTGTAACATATATGGACATGTATATCTTCGACAAAAGTATAGGATAGTAAGTAACACACAAGGGTAGGGCGAGGAGGCTCCTCAAAAACCTCATTTGAGTTCGAAGCGACTGATACCGGGAATCCGCAACATTGCGGCGTCTACTGCATTCGCATTGATATTATAAACGTAAGGACACAGAATTGACCTACTCACGTTTGACTGTTCGCTTTCGAGGCGATGAAGTTTTGCATACTCGGCAGCAATACTTCCGCCTATTTGAGCTGTATTTTCTATTAGAGCGATATCTAGACAAGCCCATAAGGAAATGTGAAATATCAGATCACTTGTACTCACTGCTTGGGAGCGAGATCCCCTGCGTGAGGTCCGCAACACGACGTAAAATCCAAGGAGTGGCTTCCTTGCCCCTCTGACTCATACCATTTTCTTCTGATTCCTTGATAGCCAGTTCGACGGCCGCTTGAATAGTCTCAGCAGGCCCCGCATACTCTTCTGGGATTGGAGCAGCGAAAAGAATACCGCTTTTTATACCAAGGCGTTGGCTAGCATCTAGCAAATAATTTGTCAGTGCGCTGTAGGTACAACACCCAAACACCATACTGATTATGCTGGCGGCTCCTTCAGGGGAGTTCACTCGCCAGGGGCTCTACCAAAATCAGCTCAGCATTTGCATAACGAAATCTAGGGACCACTAACCTGATAACCTGTTCTTGGGCCGTAAAATCCAGGGAATTCGGACGTTGGACCATATGTTACGACCGCTACTCCTTGCGTTTCCTAACGTTTTGGAGGGATTGAATATACGTGGCTGTAAGAACGAGGTGCTACCTACGAGATATTCGAGTGTGCGACCAATGTCGAGAATAGACTTGACACCAGCTGAGACGACGGCAATAGGTGTTCGTCCCAGCTATAGACACTATCAACATTGGTGAAGGTCAGCTAGCAAAGCGAAATTAAGATACCTCCGTTAGATCAGCAGAAACATCCCAGCTGAGTTCTCCACCACGATGAACACCCCCAAGGCCGCCTGTGGCAAATACCTAACGAAACTTAACAGCATTCACAGACTAAATTCCAACAATACACCAAACTCACACGAATACCAACGAGAGACGCTATTAAAGAAGTAGCAGAAATTGTAGTACCTCCACACTTTATAAGCCCTATAGCAGGAGCCAAGTCGCGTCTTGAGAGCTTCACAAGATTCGGGTTACTTGGATCAGCGAGGGACTCAAGTTGAGCTTTTTGTAATCCCACTACTATGCGACCGTTGAGAAGGCCAATAGTGGCTGGGATAGAACCTGCAGATCTAACTTTACTCTCCACAGACAGAGCGGTTTCTAGATTGATCGGGTATGGCATGCCATGAGTTACAATCGCTGTTTCCAGCGCGACTACAGGCAAGCCAGATTGGAGAGCGTGTTGAACCTCAGCATTGACATCAATGGGCATTCCCCTGGAGTACGACCTATACGATCCCCTAGGAATCTTCAAACGTGTGCGACGTATGATTCGTAGTGGAAACATTGAGAGAGTCAGTTCTCTTGTGACAACTTGTGACAACTCGCACACTATCAATCTCGTACATTGACTTTCTTTCTGCAATACAACGCAAACAGCTACGCCAGGTTATCATCTCATTGTGGGCATATCGACTGACGCCTTGTTTCCAATCGCGTCTTCGCTTCTCCAAAGACTGGTGGTGGTCTGTCGCATGTGAGATTCATGATATCACAGCTGAACAACCCCTCCACTTACCTTGTACTGTGTATAGAAGTTGATTCCGTTTTTGCCGTAGAAACCCACATCCCCGAGGAAACTAGCCTGGCAAGGAAGTTACTAGCTTTCCAAGAAAAAATCTCGTTGAAAAGCGCACTTTGTTGCCACTCCAGGAGAACATAGGTAATGGCACAGGAATTGGGACATTGATGCCTATCTGGCCAACATTGACATCGTGCTCAAACTTGCGTGCTGTAGCACCAGACTGTGTGAAGATAGCTGCCCCGTTTCCGTACTGGTTCTCATTAATAATAGTGACAGCATGATCGAGTGTGTCAGCATTTATGATTTGAAGAACTGGCCCAAAAATTTCCTCCCTAAATGACAGGTTAGTCCGTTTATCAGGAAAAGTGGCTAGATGAAAATACTTGTAGCATTTTTGATCGACGGTAGCCTCCAGAATAGTAGGACCGATGAAGTTACCATCTTCGTAACCCTGCACTTTAATGCCACGTCCATCGAGGTGAATTTTTCCACCTTCGTCGACGCAAGACTGGATTAACCCTTCAATGCGAGTCTTCGCCACCGGAGAGATCACCGGGCCACTATTGACCACTCAATCTAACTGCAGGCTGCAATACTAGGAGAGAAAAGTGCGCACAAATCTGCATCCTTTTCAAAACCACCTCCAACTTTGAGTGATTTGGAACGTTTGATTAACTCCGGAAGCCAGGACTGTGCGGTTCCCACCAAGATAACTGGTGGGTATGTCAATGAGAACTCAGAAGTTCGAATGAGAGAGTGTACAAACCGACGGAAATAGCCATACATCTCTGGCCTGCAGCTCCAAAGGCAGCCCCCAGTAGGGAGTTGAGTGTAAGGTTCTGGTTTGCTGTTAAGAGGTATTAATAACCCAATATTCTTCCGAGGAGAGCAGCACCATACCATCTGGCATAATAATGGCATGCTGAATTAAGCATTATTAGGACTCATATTAAAGTAGTAATCCTTGATACACACATTTTTTGCACCGAGATTCGCCTAAGGGATTTAAATTAAGGTCAAAGATAATGGGAACCCAGTGCCGCTTTACCTGTACCCGCTTGCCGTTCTTCGTCCCCCTAGTGCTAAAATTAACTACAACTCCAAGAGAAAACAAAATGCTCTAACCTCTCATATATATGTTGACCCGCTCTGTTGCTACCTACAAAACTAATGGCTTTGACAGCCGGATGGTCACAAATCGCGTTAACGGTAGGGATACCGCCGTGTACTACATTCAAAACACCTGGCGGCAAGCCAGCGCGTTCACAAAGCTCTGCGATCATCATTGCTGCTCCTGGATCTCGCTCTGAAGGTTTGAGGATAAGGGTGTTGCCGGTTACTGCAGCCATAGGAATTGACCACAAGGGGATCATACTGTGAGTCGGTTTGAGCATGTTATAATGGAGAGCAACAGGTCACACACGCTGGGAAATTGAATGGCGAAATACTAGCTAATTTATTAGACTATGGTCATTCTGCAGCATGTGGCTGGGCATACCTTGCACAAACACCAAGCGGAACTCGACGGGTTTCTGTATCCATGTCTTTACTAACTGAAGTAGCGAAGTGAGCGCACCACATTCAGTAGGGGGATCGCATAATAAATACCTTCCAACTTGTCCCCCATAAGGGTGGAGGTAATTCCAGCAGCCCTATTCGACGGTAAGAAAGAATAGGAGGAGTAAAGGGTAAGATACCTACGTCTCGACGACTTGTAGTCCTCTCAGTACGTCACCACGAGCATCTTTTCCCAGCCTTAATACCATTCCCAAGAGAAACGAAAAAAGGCTCATACCTGCGAATGTTTTGCCTTGTTCAAGGACAATGGATGCTGCCAGTGCATCATGATTCTCCCGAATCAGACGTTGAAGTCTGCCGCCTCGCTTCAAGGAGCGGTTTACGTGAATACAGATATATGACGCACTCAAACACAAACTTTTGCCTCGTCAAGAGACTGGTCCTACTCCAGGTCTTGAATGCCTCGGAAGCAGCCGCCGCTGCTTGCTCAAACTCTGCCAAGGTCGTCTGAGGAACCTGCGTGACTAGAGTTTGCGTTGACTATTTCCAAGATCATCTTAGTTGCGTCTTGGGCGGAAAAATTGAACGAGTCTAGACTGACAGGATCAAGGACGTCAATCCACTCCGTGGTTTGACTCTCAACGAACTTGCCCCCAATATAATTCCTGGTAACAAAATTCTCATGAGCTTTATCGACCAAATAGTAAACGAAGTCTTGTTATACTTCGTTTTTCCGCCGGTAGCACTGGTGCCTTTCCAATTCTTGGATATCTCTTCAGCTTTTGCACGAGCAAGCGAGGTTAAGCCTCTGGAGGTAGCCATGGAACGAGTAGCGGAAGTCGAGGTACGCAATAAAGTCGTGGACAATGCTTGCATGGGAGCCCGGAGGTACTTATACGTAAAGTATCCTGAGAATGCGCCACTTTGTTGTTGCCGCCATCGGCTCCGACTCTGAGACCGTACACACCCACAACTAATTAACTATCGATATCACATGATAGCGCCATAAGCCGACGATTGGCTCGTAGCCACGAACTCAGTGTAAGGTATTCCATTTCGTGACCATTCTGGCTGCAGGTTCCTTCAACGGCAAAAACTAGGTGAGTTGGGAAGTCATTCGAAGTTCTTCAATTTTGGCTTCAAATCAAGAATGTCATAGGACAGCCCAGTTTACATACCTACTAGTAGGCAGGTAGATCTGACATGTCATCTTATGAGCTCCATCTACTCTAGCTAATATTTACGTCTATTATCAGCCATCTACAACACGACCTTGGAGCATGCTACCTCCCCGCAACTTAACCATTACGACAGTGCTTACAAAATGCATTTTTTCTGGTAAAAAGGTATCCATGCTGGAAAGGGTTTCAAAGCCTTGTAACAGTGGTTCTCATCCATGTCTCGCTGCGCTTAATGACAATTTTATGATGCATATATCATTCACAGTTAGGGGCCGCCTATCTATCCGAGTCGTTTCAATAATACAGGCCAACACTTTGCATACTAGCTTCAAGAACGCAAACTTCCTTGCAGCCTGTATTTCTGATTCATTTCGTCTAAACAGGCAGAGTGTGCATTCGCTATGACTCTGGTCTCTCAGGCCAAATTTCTATCATGTACCGTACCAAGGATTTTTAAAGCTTTTTTGACAACTCTTCTGACGTCCCCCGGATACGTACTACGGAGTCACAGCCATTCACAGCCAAAATTATGTCAAATCGAATTAGGGGGAACCTTGAACGCGAGGTGCAATTGTAGGGGTTCACGGCCGACACGTTTCTTTAAAATCGCAGCGTGAACAAAACGTCCCAGATATCAAGGAGCCAATTGTAATGCGGAAATTGTAAAAGAACCCTCTTAACAAAGGCCACAAATTTTAAATCAAAGGTTTTTCTTCCTGCTTTAGAGGTACCTCAGACTCATAACTTTGTTTATGCTCAAGGGTGAAAGCGTACTCTCCTGGGGGGAAACCTGCACACGCTAATATTTCAATGATTGCACGTAATCTTGAGTCGAAGGAAGCCTCTTCTGCTGTTATCAATAATGCTACAGACCCTGGATTAGCCGGTTACATGTATATCTGCAAGTTTTAAGGTTCGAGAATAACGTTACTTCATGCGCGCGTACTTAAACCCCCCCTCTCAGTGTGTATACAAGTTCTAGGTTACCACCATGGAACATCCTACTATGACTTCAGAACAATTCCGTGCAATGAACATCGCTCAATTGATGCAACGGTTGCCTAATCGTATACCTGGAAGCCACGACCAATATATTTTCCCTCCTATGATGTACCCAGGTTTTGATCCCTTCAAACGTTTTTATATATGTACTCACGCTGGGGTGCGGCAGGACCAAGTCTCATGTATCCAAACATGATTATACCAACAACACAGCAGCTGGGATTCGGAGGTTCTATCTCTGGAATCAGACATTTCCCCCATCAATTTCCACTACCCCACTATTACAACACTGGTGCCTCGCCCTCGTTGCCTACGGCATACGCAAATCCTCATATTGTTCCGACACATCTCGAACCGATCTTTTCTCTCGCCGACGAACAACTTTTGGCTGGTGTGTTGCGCGAAGGCAGGGGCAAACTGAACTTGAATGAATCTCTACGTTCACTAAATGGAGTATGAGCTTATAACACTTCACAGTCCCTGTTTCTCAGGAGCTGATATCTTTGACTAGGTCAGCAATCATTCTACAGAACAATGGATCACATTTTACGTTAAGAATTCTATTCGGGTTGATTCTATGAGCTCGGTTCCTGTTGAAGACAGTTTTCCGAAGGCGGAGCGATCTAGCTCTTCGAGCCTGCCTCCCACTAGGTCTACTCAAGATACTAAGGCCAAATCGTTCTCTTCAAATCGACGTACAGGATCTGACCGTGGCAGGCAATATTGTGCATCCAAGTCTTCCATCACGAAGCAGATGAAGACCCCTAGTTGGACTCGTACTCAGAACAAGCGAGGCAGAGATGTAGTTCCAGCGCTGTCCCCCACTCCACCCACAAAGATCGTACCTGCAGCAACACGCGGGAACAAATATACCAATGAAGATAGGGTATTCTTCAAGAAGGTTCTAGTGCGTCAATTACAAGAAGGGTTTAGAAGCTTGGGGCATTTAGCCCAAAGATTAGCTAGAGGGGTGCGTGCGTCCTGCTCTAAACCAGTAGGGGTTGCCTGAGAATCGCAGTAGGCACCGCACCACAGTGCCCTTTCTTGGCGATCGTGGATGCGTGACAATCCTGATATGATAAAGGACATCCATAAAGTTCTTGGGCAGGCACTTACACCAAGCGACCTCAGCTTCGTCTCCTATGACGATTCCGAACATGACGATTCCGAGCATGAAGAGTCTGAACATGACCAGTCTTCCCTCCCAGAATTTGACGTGAACGAGGAGGATGTCTCCCTCGCGTCGAGTGAAAGCGAGAGTGAAATCCGTAGGAGGGATGCAGTAATAATAGCTGCCAATTCTGGGAGGAATAAATATCTTCCGAGCGAGAGAAGAGCATTTGCAAAGTACATTGCGGAGCTGACACTCACAGAATGGGACGACTACGGACTTAGGACCCCAAGATGGCGAGCATTTCAGGAGAACGTGCGTATACCAGCAGAAAGGAATGGAGCGATATAGGTACCTGACAGTTTGAATATAGCACCCACGACATTCATTGAATGGTTGGCGCATATGGTACAGGCAAAATGAAAGAGGTAAGATAAGCCGTTCCCTACTCTCCATTGGCATCGATTCACCTACGCCGCGCAAGCTGACACTTATCGCGTTGATAGATATCAGGCGTCAAGCGAAACGCTTTGAAATCCGAAGTGCGAAGAGGGCGGCAGCTCGTAATCGACCTATCCATACTAACGGCACTGATTCTGTGCTTGCTTCCCCTCAACGCCATCGCCAATCACCTCGGACTGGACTATCCGCACAGAAACATGTTTTAGATAGGGAAGATAATCTGCAGTCCCCGCAACTCGCAAAACGGCGCAAACAATTTTCTAGTTTGTCACCCCTATGTGATTTCATCAAAGCGTCGCCTCGTTCGGATTCTATTCTGGACCTTGGAAACTGAGCTCCCTCGCTGAGCCTTGAGAAGCAATATTCTTCACTACGATGCACTACCACCCGTCGAATGACTGTCTGCTATTGTGGGCTTGTTATCGTGCATTGGCGCTGTTGTAACTAAAGGGTGGCAGTGACGTGCTTGTAATATTAACTATAGCAATTCTCAATACGATACTTGTCGAGGAGCAAACGTTGTCCACAAACATTATATAGCCCTTTTCAAACGATATTTCAAAGAGAGTCAGCGTCCGCATGCGAGGGCGATACAGGACTAGTCGCTTCACGGAGACGACGGGTTCTTGAACTTGTATTGCTGCTTGTTGATGAAGACCGCGGCAAAGGTGATTTAGGGTATATTGGGGTTGTGCCGTGCCTTTGAGGGAGGCTCTGAAATCCCCGTTAAGTTAGCGTTGGAATGCACTGGACAGCATCACGCACATCGGCCTCAAGCTTTGTTTCGCTTTTTCTGTTCGTGTCCATGGTCTCTAGGGTTTGTGTTGATCTTCGCCTTCTCAGTCCCGATAGTTGTAGGCCGCGTTCGGAATGATCTATCTCATCCTGATCGCTGGAACCAGATTCGCTTTCGCGTTTAAAAGAACGGCGCCCGGAAAGGCGTCTCGTAGTAGGATAAGGGTCTAAATCATGACCGTCCTCAGAATCAGAGCCATTGCCGTCTTTTGAAGCAGGCGGACGTTCCAAAGAAGAATCAGAGCGAATAGCGGTGAAAATGAAGCCGGAAACAACCAGCAGGGAGATGAAGAAGAACGTAAAGGTTGAAACAAAGGTTGTAAGGCGAGGGAATCGAGCCAAGATTGCACTAGAATCCGCTCGATGAGCCGCCAACTAATCAAAAGAAATGATGGCTTACCGAAGCCCCTTTGGACGAACAGTCCCCTTCAGTATTGCTTCCAGCACGCTCAACTCGCGTGCTTGTCCAGTCCCAATGCTTTTCCATCCGTCTGAGCGGCCCAACTCGAGTCGTGCATTCACTGTGCTCGTGCCCGAAACAAATTGAGACAGTAGAGGGATATCTACCGTTGTTGTCGATGGGGAACCAATGAGTAATTGCTTTAAGAATGAAGAGCGGGGTGGCACAAGCACAGTCTGTAATCCAGACGGTGGGTAGGTAATCAATAGCGAGGTAAGCCACCATTATATACTCACGGAACGGCGAATGGTGATGAGAGATTCATTATATGCGGTAGTGAGTTTTAGTGTCGTCATAAAGTTACCAAGAGCAAAGTTGGACTCTGTCGCAGGGAGGACGAGATGTAGTATTATGTCGTAGGGTTGATCGGCCATGATGGGAGGTAACTGTGAGCTTGCAAAGGGAGTGAGGCCGTCACTGAATAGTGTTAAGTATGTTCGTCAATGACATGGCGTTGTACATACCCATATTGTAAGTTAGCATCCATCTTCCATCCGACAGGAACATTTCTCCACACAATCCAGCCTGCGGCGCCAGAGAAGAACATTAACACAGGAATACAAAGCAAGCAGACAATTAGAGGAAACATCTTTGGCAGGAAGCGTCCAACGGCGCGCAAAGGAGCTGTAAATAGATTCAGAGCAAAGGAGGTGATGCCACTGGGAGCAGGTTGTTCGTCACCCTCAGGTAAAAGCTTTGGGCTGTCCATGAGCGGTAGTTGTGGAGGTCCACGGTACACGGTCACGTGATGAGGTGACTACGTCACGGTGCACTGGCCCGTGCAGAATCCAAACTCTTCAGTTCCCTTTCATCCTTGTTATCTGATTATCAGTACGTCCAATACTATTCGATCCTGCAGCACCCAAACTATATACACATGGCAAAATGAATGATTCAAGGACCGTCGAGTGCATCAATCAAGAATCAATCGCTTCTGAGCGGAGCCCGCCGGAGCTCTAAACATACTTTGCTGACTCCGCTGTATTCAATGTCTAATCTTAACCATGCAATGGCGTGTCACAGCCCTCAACACATACCCAACGTTGACCACGAGATTTGCAGTTTACACTGTGACTTGAGGCATAATGATCCCAATTTCACAAGCGGTTTTCAATGTCTCTCGAACTCCGTACATTGCTTCCAACATAATCCCTCCCACTCTTCTAGAGCAAGTAGGCACATGTGGCGTGGTTCAGAAACTACACACGTCATACGGTATTGATCCCCTGCGTACATGGATCATCCAAGTCGGTCAGTATCAGCCAATGTCGAATAACGAGGAGCAGTTATTCAGTGGTGTACAGGCATCGTCATGTTGACCACTCAGCTGCTTTCTGTTCCTCTAAAAATAATACGACAGCCTAAAGTTGTCGCAGAGGTTTTAGGAGGGATTGTTTTAAGTCCTTCGGTGCTTGGCAGGATCCCAGGGTTTTCACAAGCAATATTTCCGGACACATCGAAGCCTTATCTCTCTCTTGTGGCTAACATTGGGCTTATATTATTCCTTTTCCTCGTGGGTCTGGAAATTGATGGAGGTGTTGTAAGACGCAACGTCCGGCTTTCTGCCTCTATCGCCCTTGCTGGGATGGCAATACCGTTTGCGTTGGGCTCGGCGCTCTCCGTCGCGTTATACAAAGAGTTCATTGATCCGGACACCAAATTCGTTCATTTTCTGCTCTTTGTCGGTGTCGCGTTTTCAATTACAGCGTTCCCTGTGCTGTGTCGCATTCTGACCGGTATGTGATAATGTCATATATATTGTTTATCTCACAAAACCGCAGAGCTGAAACTTTTTGATACCACTGTCGGTGTGGTGGTTCTCAGCGCAGGCGTAGCTAATGATGTGGTTGGGTGGTCGTTGCTAGCGCTCAGTGTGGCACTTGCTAGCGCTGCATCGGGCTTGACGGCTTTATGGACGCTTCTTGCATGTGTTACGTGGTCAATATTTATATTGTTCCCAGTACGAGGAGCGCTATACTGGCTCGCGCACCGTACGGGGTCGTTACAGAATGGTCCTACACTTTTCTTTATGACGGTAGTTCTGCAACCGATGCGTGAAGAATCAGATACTGAGCCAATTACAGGTGACGATCTTCATCGTCTTTTCCTCTGCACTTTTCACTGATACCATCGGTGCGTCATTCATAACACTAGACAAGCCAGACACTAGAATCCAATTACAGGGGTCCACGCGATATTTGGTATGCATAGTTTTAAAATATGGCCTACAGCTTTTGATACTTAAAGATAACCGATCTATAAGGTAGTTTTCTCACTGGACTCATTGTGCCACGCCAAGGAGGATTGGCCACCGCACTTACTCAGAAGCTTGAAGACATGGTGTCAATTATCTTTCTTCCCCTAGTAAGCCTCGCTCTTTAATCATAAGAATCAAAAGCTTATGTACGTGTATTTAGTACTTTACACTGTCAGGCTTGTCTACAGATTTTCGTCTGTTGAATAATGGCGTTACATGGGCATACACTCTTTGCATCATATCCGCGGCTTGGGTTGGAAAGTTTGGTAGTTGCAGTGTTGCAGCTAGGATCTCCGGATTTACATGGCGTGAAGCTGCTTCGGTTGGAACCCTAATGAGCTGTAAAGGGTGAGTACATGTGTCATACGGTGGAAATATAACTGATGCTGTAAACATAAAGCCTTGTTGAACTCATCGTTTTAAATGTTGGGCTGTCGGCGGGAATATTGAACACAGTGCGTGATTGGCTTAACAAGTTCAGGAATTTCCACTTACTCTGTTCCAGCGAGTCTTCTCTATGTTTGTTCTTGAAGCTCTCGTGCTCACATTTCTCACAACCCCCGTCGTTCTTGCGCTATATCCTGTCAAATATCGTACGCGTGCATCTTACGTGGATGCCGACTCTACGATTAACAGCAGCGACGCCTCAAACAAAAATATGGTCACCCCCGATCCTTCTGGTGGCGCACATGATGTTTGGAAGACGCGTTTTACGATTGTCTTGGACAAAATAGAGCATATATCCAGCATCATGAAGATGACACAGCTTGTTCAACCATTCGTCGTCAGGAGCATTCAGACGAATACAGCGTGTCGCTCAATTCCCCAACCGGACCTCAACCAAGCCTCTTCATTAACAACCTCTGACACCGTAGCATCGTCCTTCATAGATGCGTTGCGGATAGTCGAACTCTCGAACCGTACAGACGCTGACAAGGAGATGTTCGTTGCGAAATCTTTGTCCCATAGTGATCCACTTCTGAATTCATTCGACACGTTCTGCGACATTAACAATATTCCTGCGTCGATATCATTGTCGTTTGGGCCAGTTGCGAGTCTCGCGACAAAGGTAACGGACCATGCGCACAAGAATTTGTCGCACCTCATTTTGATTCCCTGGTTCCCATCTAACTCTCTTGCTGCTCCAAACCATGGCCATGCTAGCAGCACCCAGGAGGGCGCTTCAAGCACGTCCGTAGGTCCGGTGAGCGTGCCATCTGGCTACGGGATTATGGATCAATCTTCAACACTGCATATACAATTTGTGCGCAGCATTTTTGCGCAGTCGAGCGTGGATGTCGCGTTATTTGTAGACAGAGGCCACCCAGGGGCGAGGCACTGCAGCACCCAACATATCATGTTCCCATTTTTTGGCGGAGCTGATGATCGCCTTGCGCTCACAATGGTTGTGCAGTTATGTCGTCATCCGAAGACGACAGCGAAAGTATTTCGCGTGTCCGCATCAAACTCTAGTTCGGTGACTGACGTGGTAGATGCTGAAAATATCACCAGAGAATCGTCAATGATTGACCAAAATGGAGGAGTCTCCGATGAATCGCATAGTAACGAAACAACACGAGCACAAACACAATCAGGGATTGCAGATAGCATCCTATGGCATAGTTTTGTGGGCACTTCCTCAAGTCTCTCCCCTAACATCCGCATGGCGCTCGAACGCATCGAGTTTGTCGAGCTAGAATCACCCACGCCGTTGGGTGAGGTCCTGCTTAAAGCGGAAAAGGAGGCATTCGCAGCTGCATGCCGCAAAGCGCGATTGTTCATTATAGCAGGACGATCGCTCACGGTGAAAGCGCATCAGGAGGAGCTCCAACGCAAATTAGAGGGAAGGGTGTATGAGACCGAGGTGAAAAATGCGATAGGTGATGTTGCTATGGCGTTTATGATGTCGAATTCAGCCGCAGAGTTGATAGTGGTGCAGTCTGTAGAGACATAGTAGGGTGTATTCGCTACCCAGCTTAAGGTACCTAATGACATCATACACGTGATTTACTAAATAGGGCCCTAGGGGCAAATCACATGAGAGAGTTCCGTTATTTGAGGTTTGCTGCATCTCAAGCTTAAGCCCAGTTTCGCCTACAGCATGGCAGCTCCCGCGGAAGTGGATACCAAACATTTGACTGGCACGTTCGTGATGGTAGACATACGAATCACCCGAGAGTCAAGCCTCTAACACGCTCGTATTATAGAACAAGACCCTCAGCGACTCCTCGGACAAGATCTTGGAGTTACAAGGGGTTGGTTGGTGGATGCGCAAGACGATCGGTTTTGCAACTATCACCTTGCATATCAAACACTACACGGATGACAGCGGTGTTGAACGAATTGATATCAAACAGACCCTCACCGGTGGTTTTGAAGGAACACAAGAAAACCGTATTCTGGATTGGATAGAGCGAACTCATAACGACAGAGTTTTTGGTGACGTCTGTAAGCACCACTGCTGCATCATGATACTTAAAGGGCTCATCACGTGTAGTGGGCAAATCTCGACGACTCACGCTCGATGAGATCAATGACGACTTCCTAAAGACGGGTTGGCTCCCCGATACCACAGAACATGGCGCAATTGAGTCCCATGTTTCTAGCGATACTGCCAAGTCAGGACGTACTTGGACTGCGGACCAGGTGCGATAGTTAGGCTCGATTGTCAATTTGTGGCTGAAGGGTATTACGGCAGATTTGGGGCTTTGAAGAGATCAACGGAGAGAGGCGGTATGTAAGGCATGTGCTTTTCACAGCTCCAGAGGAGGTTATAAAAGCCAAACTTATCTATGATTATGGTTAGTCCGTTATTCGCTTGCCCACTATACCCTAATATCCTCTCACTCATAGCTGGGGAGCTGGTGGAGTGAAATCGAACGAGAGCAGACATCGAAGGAAGCTTCTGTAAATGGCCCGGGTGTCTTATCCCGCTCCAGTGTTTCGGATCTTGGTAAGGGCAAACGTCCCAAGTTGACCATACGTATCTCAACTCGAACGCGAACACGTACTTAACTTTGACCAGTTATAATAAAACTACACAAAAATAAGTGCTTCACATTTGTGCAGTTGAGCGGCCGCAGCAGTCGGCATGACAAATCTTTGCCGTGATTTCCCAAAGTAGATGTGCTCCTTTGAAGAGATTAGACCATTACCTACCACCATCTCTCAAACCAAATGGCCATCGTCGACGATGGCCATAGCAGTATTTTCGATGCTATTCCGAGTCTCATAACTAGCTCTTCATCCCAGCTTGATACACTTGGCTCGCAGCCTACTCGGAAGGATGACCTCGAACTTGAGGCAGCAACGTCCCCAATGCTCAAGTTACCATGGTACAAGCGAATATCGACCGATGTAGAGCGCCGTTTTCCAAGAGCTCACCGTCGAATCTTCCGAGTGTTGCTCTACGCCCGTGGTCCTAGTCCCCCTGTTCCGCTTTCTGGTATGTGAATTCGTTGGCCAGAGAGCACTTTGTATTAAATTGAGATCTAGTGCCGAAGCCTTTTCTCAATCTAAGCTTTCCTCCATCTCTGTTTGTGCCTATGCGCTGGTCTGAGCGAATGACCATTCCCCTCGAGTCTCGGTTCATGCGCATAACACACCTGTTCAATCGCACGTGGCTTATGCTGCTCTTTGGAGCCGCCTACATAATCGCCTTGGCCTTCATTACTCGTGCTCAATGGTTCACGATTCCAGCGGACTCATTCGTAGGTTGTACCTCTACCTACTGGTCAGAAAACGACGGTTGTGGACTCAACGGCGAGAGTTGCACTCCATTCTCCAACAGCACCTTTGATTTCCGTTGCCCTGCACAGTGTTCCTCCGTAATTCTGCAAAATCCCAGAGCAGTAGGTGCAGAGATGGTCGATTTCGTGCCTTTGATCGTCGGAGGCGGTAATTCTGGTAATGCTTCCTTTCCTGGGTCTTATCGAGGCGACAGTTTTATCTGCGCGGCGGCCGTACACGCGTGAGTACTCATCACACATACTGCATAGCTTAGTTGACGAGTTTAAAACAGTGGTATCATCGATGATGCTAAAGGGGGATGTGCTTCGTTGGCTCTAGTTGGAACACAAGGTCCTTTCGAATCATTGACTGCTCATGGGCTTACGTCAACGGCATTCCCATCGTTTTTCCCCCTTTCGTTACGCTTCAGCCCATCAGCATCTCTCCACCAATGTTCCGACCTTCGCAATTGGGCTCTCGCCTTCAATATCCTCTGCTCATGTGTAATTTTTTTTCTGTTGCGTCCGAAGCCTCTCGTTCTGTACTGGTGTCTAGTTTGCATGGGTTATTGGCACATCATATTCTTCTCTCAACCCGCTGGTACTCCGCCATCCATCTCTGACGCTTTTGGTACATTTCTTCCAGCACTATTCATTTGCCATGCGTTTTGGGAATTAGCGTTTCGTCATGCACTCCCCTTTTTTTCGCAAATGCCCATAGAACGTGCAGTTTGGTATCTTGGAGCCTTTTGGCCAGGTGAAGCAAATTCAACCTTGAATTTCTGTACCCGGATACTGATTTCTTATTATAAGGCGTTCTTTTTAACATTGTGACGGATAAAATTCCCATAGATCGCCTTCTCGCCTCGGATATCGACCAACGTTCCGGCGCTGTGGTTGCGCTGGTCATTATCATAATCGTGTTGGCGGCCATCATCATCAACCAACTACGCGTCATACGAAAGACTGGGTGGCTCCCGTTCTATATTGGAGGTTATATTATAGTTGGCCTCATTATTCTTGTCCTGGCGTTTCTCCCTGGCCTCGAATTCAGGCTACACCACTATTTTGCTGCTATCCTGCTCATACCCCTCACAGCATTCCCCACCCGGCTTTCAGCAATCTATCAGGCCTTTGTGCTCGGGATGTTTTTAAATGGAGCTGCCGCCTTTGGCTTTGATTCCATTCTGCAGACGCCTGCTGAAGTGAGTTCACTGAGAGATAAAGCGCATTCAGGTCAATGACATTTCTTCAATAGCTTCAACGTGATGGTGCTGCTGGCACTCAACTACCCTCGCTCTTTACGAATTCGACCAATTTCAACTCTAGCATACCCCCCCAAAACCGTATTTTACAATGGGATGGTTTTCCTATGCAAAATCCAAACGGTTGGAATGGGTTTGCGCTCTTGGTAGATGACGTGGAACGATTCGTTGGAGACGCCCTCAATTATAGCCTCGCTGCTCTTGATGCAAGCGTACCACATTTCTTTAGATTAGCCGTGAGTTGGGGTTCGTCCGCATTCCTGTGCGCACCGGTTGATGTTTCTTTCAGTTCCAACAAGATGGAACGAGTGGCGATTTCACGCAGGCGGCCACTCTATGGCCCAATGGGACATGGGTTGACTCTCAACCCGGGCCTTCATGATTATTTACTTATGTTATTATCATGGGACACTGTCGATTTATGTAACAATATAGATTCAGACGTTAGGTATGGCAACTTCAATTACGGCAGACCGTGGTACATCGGTGTCGGAACCGAAACCTCCAATATTACATAACAACCCGGCTTCGTGTTCTCCACTGGGCAATCGTCTTTAGTGAACCACAGTGATGTCGAACGTTACTTCATGGTCTACTGGTCGAGCCGTTTCATCAACACATACAAGGTTCGAACAGACTTTTGAACAGTCAGAATGTATTTCTTCCTCGCAACCTCTTGCACATAACAGGCACGCTCACTTGTAAATATCCCAAAGATTTCCACAAATCCACTGGCAAGGGTGGCTGGTTCTGCGGTGCATGTGCACCTTCCCGCCACCGCCATTTATATTTCCTCAATGCCAGAAAAGCAATGAGACATGAAAAGACGCAAGCCCACAGAGACGCTGTCGCACGCATTACTTCTTGGGAACCCTTGCCAGCGGATAACAGTTGGGGAGAAGTGCCCGAACCAGATAACAATTGGGGAGAGGTGCTCGAACCGGACAACAACTGGGGAGAAGTGCCCGAACCAGATAACAACTGGGGAGAAGTGCTCGAACCGGATATGAGAGAAGATAATCTGAAGACAAGAGTGAAACGTTGGATCAGGGATGTGGCAAAAGCTGAAGGTATTGAAATCGAAGAGGAGGATGAGGAGGAAGAGGCTTCATGGGATAGTTGGGACTCTGGGAGGCATGAGTGGGATGTCGCACAGACGCCACATTGGGGTTCCCCTGTTTCCGATCCACAAGTAATGGCCGATTTCAAGTTTGTGGAGAAGGTGGCCAAAGCAAGGGGTTCGACTAAAGATCACAGGAGGCTACATGCCTTCTATAAGGTTCGTTCTCAGTATGCATTGTCTACGTCGTATGTAACTGCCCTAACTTCATGTTCAGTTGCCCACAGAAGAAAAAATCAATAAAATTCACGAGATTGTTCACTTCATTTCATGTCACTGACCACTAACGCCACATGCTCATCTCCACCCTTTTCTCATTATGCCCCACTGTCCCCTTATATCTCAACGGTCCACATCATCTCTCGGATTTTTCTGTTTCGACGTACCGTCGACCCTCATGCACCATTGCCAATCAATCATTTCACTCGCGCGCTTCAGGACATCTAGATCTCCGCTTGTTTTACCCTCTGCACCTCTTTTCATTTTGATTTCCAAACACTGCACCCATGTATTGTTATCCCGACCGCATATGACGCGAGTGAAAAATACCAGACCGTGACGGGATAGGCCTCTGAGTAGTTCTGCTCAATTGATTGTCTACATCTAGGACACGTGGCCTCCACATTCCAGATCGAAAACGTTGTGGGGTGGGATCAAAAAGCATTCTCCATGGATTTTTTTGGTGATCAAATTTATATCGATCGCATTTTTGTGGTGGCACAGGGAGATGAGGCGAGAAGATATTACGAAGGAGGCATATCTTGCCCTTCAACTAGCCCACCGAAGTAACACGTAATAGCCTTCAGTTTGTTCCCCATCCATGCCTCTTGGACCTCTATCACTTCGTTAGCATCTACGCATTGCTCCAGGCTGCTGTTTTCGAGTAATTTTTCCTTTGGCAATAATGGTCGGAGCTCCGACACCTGTTGCAGGTTGGTATGCCTTGGAAGATAATACGCGATGTGTGGAGTTATGCGCCTCGTTAAGTGGAATAGATCCGCTCCGTGTAACGGCCTGATTCTTTCAAGAGAGTAACTCGGATCTTCTGGTAATGTATCTCCGTCTACGTCTCCCTCTTTTCTGGGTTGTTGTTTCTGCGGCGACAATGTATAGTCCATACCTCCCCATGGAGGGGATAGAAAGACGACATCGATTGCCGTCCGCGACCGTTCAGGAAGGGAGACATATGTGTTCGCAAAAGAGACGTAATCCCCTAAAATAAATTCGATACGGTCTTGGACACCATATATAATCGCATTATGTCGCGCAAGGCGCAATCGTGTTTCAGAGGTGTCCATGGCGATTACTAAGAAAGCGTCAAATTAACGATGAGGGGAACGTAATTACACTGGGAGCTCACCGCGCTCGCATGTTCTTGCAAATGCGATAGCGTTACCACCCACTCCGCAAAATGCATCTAGGACCGTATCACATCTGCATTTTTCTGCAATTACATCTGCTATGCCTTCTGGTGTGACACTGTACCATCCTTCTTCATCCAAAAGGCACCCCTGGTCATATAATGAAAAATAACGTTCGCGTTGATAGAAGTCTGCAGCTGACAAGATGAACAAAGGTCCAAAAGAAAAGAGACAAATACGTACATTTCCTTAGCATCTCTGGGACATCCTTCTGCTTGCGATAGAATGGAACGACATTAGTTGCATCGTATTTCTCCCAACCTGGCCCAAGTAAACCTTCGAGCTTTTGCTTCTTCGCCGGCCGCGAATGCGAAGGCGTTTCTGGATCTGTGGCGCGTTTAGTGCCAGTTAAATTAGTCTCTACGGTAGGGGCAGCATTGCGAATGGCATTAAGGACAGTAGCGGGTAGCCCAGAGAGGAGAGAGCCTGGCCGTTTATTTTTTCCCATTTAGGCAGAAGCAGAAAAGGCGCGCAACTTGATCCAGCCTCACAAGACACTGTCACACTGGTTCGACCTGGGACTCGCAACTTGGAACCTTTTGCCTTGCTTCTAGGTAATCCCTGTAACTAGCTGCGACGTTTCTTACGAAAAGCGACCTTCAGAACTTCTTCAAGATGATTACGTAAGGAGATCTAGCTAGTTTTACATCTCGTACTAACAGTATTTTAAAGACCTGGTGACTGATGGTATACTACTACGGAAAGGATCATGGAAACAAATTCTGCTGCTGCCCATCGCCCATCGTGTTGAATATCGCGCGATCTGGGGATGATGCATTGATGCGAATCCCTGAGATATCGTATTTTAATTATCCTCTGCGACATAGTTTTTCCAGCATGTCCAGGTCATGTTCCTTCTTCATGACACAATCTGGACCAACCCCCTCTGCCCAATCAATGCCGATCTCTTGGTTTAGACTCATTGGATATCGACCTTCGTCCTCTGTGCTGCACCAATCAAAGTCAATGAGCATTGCACGTCCTTCTGTGATGCAAATGTTTGGCGAGCGAAGGTCTCCAAATACGAATTTGTGTGAATGTAAGAGATCAACCGCTTTCCTAATCTGGCCAGCTTGGTCTTCAAAGAGAAAGTCTGATGGATTTTCTCCTTCAATGAAATCCATCACAATCATATACCGTCCACCATACTTCGACACTGTAGTGTCTTCCGTTCCGGCATATTGCAGGGCCGGCGCTAGTTGATGCTTGGCCAGAAGCCTATGAGCCTCTGCATTGTATGTGAAGGCAAACTTCACCACCAACAGTTGTCCGGATGATTGATGCTTCACCTTGAACACCAACTTCGTTGGATATTCTTCGGCAAGTCTCTCCAAGTACAAGAAGTTTTCAGACTGATAGGATCGGATGAATGGGAAACCGTCAGGCTCATCGTTGATTTCCTGTGAATAATACTGACGGAGGGTGGAGATGGCCGACCTTAGAGCATTGAAGACTCGTCCTACAGAGATTATTCGGCTGTCACTGAAAGTGTCACCTCCAAGCCACAGATAGTCTGTTAGAGGCTGCACAACCGCTTGCTCAAGATGGACACCGCCAAGTATACACAGCCAGGGACCAGCAATAGCTAGAATGATGCTTGGACAATAACACTTGCTTCTCAAGACATCCTCTGATAGATACATAACTTAGCTGAGGAATACACAGATGGTACCACTTACGGGTGGGCGATACCCAATATTTGCGATAGGCCAAGCAACCTTGGATAGAAGGATCTGAATTTGCTGTCCCGATCTCATTCTTGACTTCTAGTATTCCGAGATATGCGGAGGAAACTCCACAGGTTTGTACGAGAACACCGTCACTCAAGACATTTGGTTCCCCTGCCGAGATGAATGCGTCATTGATGAGCTTTGCCAAATGTTCGGTAATTGCATCAGTCCTTTTCATTTTATTTTCATAAATATCAGCGCTAGCCTGGAACAGAGATCTGACCGATGCGTATGTTTCAGCGGAAATTGGTTCTTCTTTTGTCATGGTGGCTTGAAATGAGTTAAATACAGGGTGAAATAGGCCGATTGGAGGACCATAATTGTAAGATGGGCGACCATTGAGAACCGGATGCTTTGTTTGCTCCACCTGAAACACGGCCAAGGGTGTGGCCGAAGAAGGAGGAGGGGCCAACCGCGCCAGTTCAACGTTGTGTTTCCGAGCTAAAGATTAACATGTTAATGGATGTAGACAAGGGGTAAAAATGATGCGCCACACCTTCTTCAAATTTTTGATGTTTTGAAAGGATGTTATCTCCTGCTTTTGCTTCTGCTGTTCGCTTTGCTACCGTTACAAAGACTTGTTTTAGCAAAAACATCAAGACACACAACACATCTCACCAGGAACGTTAGGAAACACTAGGACTGGTGGCACTCGTACCACTAAGTGTAAACACTTAGGTTCGGGACTCTCCCTCCAATAATCTGAAATTGTGTCAGCTGGATCGAGAATTTGGACACCATCTTCATCGTTAAATGCGCTGTCTGATTCCGGGTCAGGGAAGGTGAAGCTCCTGAGCTTGTCTTTTAAATCCTGTCGGGCGTGCCCAGAGCGGCCAGAAATATCCAGTGGCGGTTGTAGTCTCCACAGCTGCAACTGCAAGGCCACGTGCGGCCGAACCTCTAGGGGTAGTTCCCCATGAATGGCTTTTTTGAGGTCACTAACATAGGTGTTTGGATGGACATCCACCTTAAAATGGGGAGGGATAACTGTATTTTCACTGTCCATCCATGGGCATGCAGATCAAAGAGAAAAGAGAATCATTGGTGGTGGACTCAATTGCGGATAGATGATGTGACATGGGAAGATGGCAAAGAAGTATTCTCCCTTTGGGGGAGTGGTCGACGCGGATACCCAAGTCACGTGATCAAACGGGCTGTGCATCGCGAACGCGATGTCCCCGGTATTGCGATAATAATTGCGTCTACGAGCAATCCTGGAGAATAAAGAAAATGTGTCTGTACTAAACCCCAAACACAATATCCTTGAGTAACCCGAAATTTGGATGCTGAGTACACGTTCCCACGCCACAGCCAAACAAGGCCATGGAGGAAGGGACAGTCAGGAAGAACACAATATTCGTAGGTGGCGTGACTGAAGACACTGATGAAGCCGCTCTTTTAGAACACTTTTCAACGTTTGGTTTGTCCTCATTATGATTATCTTCATCGGGTTCAAATGACCAAACTAGGAGATGTTGTCGACGTTCAACTTCCTACCTTAGCGACAAACCCAGCATTGGCGGCAGGTAATCGTTCATCTTTGTCCTAGGTGTATGGACCTAACTTCCACCAAAAAGGGGCAAAACATCGAGGATTTGCATTTGTGACCTTTACACAAGCTTTAGATGCTCAGGACACGATCGACAACATGGACATGAATGAGTTCCGCGGTCGCGTCCTCAAAGTCAATCTGGCCAAACCGCAAAAAGGTCCCGTCCAGGGTGCTGGGAACAGAGCAAGTACGTTTAAGCACAATATCACTCTTGCCCGCTTCTGACCGATAGCCCGTTCGTCTTAGTTTGGGAATCCGAGGAATGGCTCCAAAATCATGCCCAACATGCGGCCAGCCGTGGTGAAAGTAAGGGACGTCCACAGGAAGAGACAAACGATGCACAAGCAGAGGAGGCCATGGAAGTAACCTCGGATGTACAACCGTTTATATTTAGTGTGACTACAGGTGATTGATCTTACAGTGACATACTTACTGATACAGCAAGGGTTTAAAATCAATGGAAAGGAGAAAGAACAAAATGAGTTATATAAGAGCAACGCCAGTCCGTACCAATCCACCTCGCCAATTTCTCATGCCAGATGATCGCGTGTGGGTCCAATCTCGTTGTATTCTAGAGAAAGAATCCTGTATGTGTTCAGGACGCAATGCCGTACGTGCTTCCGGTGGAGGAAGGAAAAGCGCTGATAAAGGTGGAGAAAGTGTGTCAGGAGAATCGGCCCTTGGTTTTTGGTCAGCCCATCATTTCCTCCCAAAACCTTACGCTTCCCCAACGTGATAGGTACGTCTGATGACCGACTTTCAAGAGAACGTTTCACACCGAGTCCACCTATCGTGAGTGCTCGGACCATTTCGAAAGCCAGGAAACCGACAATGTCGATAGTATCATTCTGCTTCAGGTCGAGATGAGTTGGTAAATTCAAAAATTCACGGAAACGTTTTCCTGTAATCTTGCGTCAATCGAGAAAATTAATCAACATGTCGCTCACCTTTCCGATAAGTGAATGATGCCTGATGACAGTCAGAATAGGAGTGGATATGGAAACCTGCCGTGTTGATGGGGAGCTGCGCGCCTCCCTCGGCGACGTAACCTTCTGGATCCACGAGAACGAGGTCGGATGCCTATCAGTGCATGCAAAGTAAAAGTGAGGTGAGGTTACGTGACGTGACTGCGTGGGCAGCAAGGTCACACCTTTCTACTCGAGTAGGCCTGCCGCGAGTATCTTCAACGTTGTGCTCGTATTCTCACAGGAGCTTTGGAGGTATAGTTCTTGCTGATGAGGAGGGTCAACGTATTGCCAAGGCTATTGGCCCACGAACAAAGCCGTCCTCCAGGTGACTCGTCTTTTTGTGACGCGCACTACTTTGAAAGCTGACCAAAGCCATTAGAACCATGGCAGTCTCACTCTAGGTTCTACAGTCGATGAAGCAGTGCACATCTTCTTGGCACTCGAGAATGTGTGCAGGGTGCAGCTATTGGCAGAGGCTGCGGCCGCTAATGGCCTTCAGAAGAATATCATCGATCCAGAGGATGCTGCGTTCACTGCAGCGACACTGCGCGGCCCCGAGATATCGTGCGTCTCAATATTATGTGACACTATCACGGCGCTCAAGTCGTATGACTGCTCTATCAGCTACATACAACCTACTCGTGGAGGAAACGAAGAGTGCATTTCTGAAGTGATGTAAGACGTGCGTGGTGGGTCTTGTACGAAATTCAACAACATACGTAGAGTTTTAAGTGGAAACATGTAACTATGCAATTAGTCAGTGTACGTATCTACCTTGCAATGGCACCGTCGTATAACAAGAGTGATCCGTTACACAACAATTAATCAAGAAAATCCTTGCAATACCTAATAGTTCAGCACACAACCGAAATATGAGCAGTGATTATACTCCAATATACCAAAAATACAGCTACAGTAGTCAATGCTTCCCTGTCTATCGAGTCTAGACAATATGCCGTCGAATATGTAGACTATAACTCAGTTCGGTCCTTCCGCATCACCACAGGAAGCGGGGAGCCCTCAATGGAAGGAAGTGGTGCTCGTTTCTCGCCAAACGTAGGATTAGCGTCTAGCCACTTGTCCATTTCGTCTGAACGACCAGCAAACGGTCGCTTTCCGAGTAATGAAATCATATCCTCTCTGTGGGACGTCTTGTAAGAATAATCATAACTATCTCTGATATGATATGACGAACCGTGTTAATACTTCCTTCTCTAATAACCGTTGGGCAACTTTCTCAACTGAAGAGCGTTTCTCTGTCAGTAGTTCTGTTGTCCGAATGTGTGCAAGGCTGGAATAGCCGCCAGTTAGCAATCAAACGCGTTTTGAAGTTGTTTCGTGTCCACGCACTTGATCATCTTCCGAACCTCGTTGTCTAACATCTCTCCAGTTTTCTCACTAAATGGTTTCTGGAACCCTTCGCGTTGACCTTCACCGCCACCATAGCTGACCGGTCCAACGATAGCATTCATACCGTAGTTGGCTACTGCTTCGAACGCCATGCGTGTGATCTTCTGCAAGTCATCCTGTGCACCCGTCGTGATCTGGTCGGTACCGAAAAAGATTTCTTCTGAGACGCGTCCACCGAGGGTCATGCATATTCGGTCAAATAGTTGTGGTGTGGAGAGCAGATAGCGGTCAGGTGGTAAATACTTGAATCGATAGTCAGCATAGAAAGAGGGCGAACCCAGGAGCATCACTCACCTGCGCATATCCTAACGCACCGACACCACGAGGAATTATGCTGACCTTCAAGAGCGGGTCCGCATGTTCCAAAAACCACCCACACACTGCGTGTCCCGCTTCGTGGTATGCAACGGTCTTCTTCTCCTCCTTGCTTAACACACGGCTCTTGCGTTCCAGTCCGGCAATCACACGTTCAATCGCGCTCTCGAAATCAGAGTTTTCGACGTGGTCATGTCCATGTCGGGCGGCATGCAAGGCAGCTTCGTTACATACGTTGGCAATGTCCGCACCCGAAAAGCCTGGCGTTAGCACGGCAAGCTTTTGGGCAAACTGTTCAAGCTCCGGAAGGTCCTTTGAGAGGCGAATAGGTCGGAGATGAACCTTGAAGATTTGATTTCGACCAGAGACGTCGGGGCGGTCTACAGCAATATGTCGGTCGAATCGACCTGGACGTAACAGAGCAGGATCTAAAACGTCGGGCCTATTTGTGCCCGCCAGAATGACAATGTGCTCATTAGTGCCAAAACCATCCATTTCAACGAGAAGTTGGTTAAGGGTGGATTCGCGCTCATCATTCCCCCCGAATCCGCCAGATTTGGCTCGCGACTTGCCGATAGCGTCGATTTCGTCGATGAAAATAATGCAGGGTGCATGCTTTTTGGCGGAAGCAAACAGATCCCGTACACGGGACGGACCCACGCCAACGAACATCTCCACAAATTCGGAGCCTGACACTGAAAGAAACGGCACTGATGCTTCACCAGCTGTGGCTTTTGCGAGGAGCGTCTTACCCGTGCCTGGGGGTCCCGATAGAATAGCGCCACGGGGAATCTTGGCCCCTAGTTTTTCATAAACACCAGGTTCTTTAAGAAACTTGACAAATTCCATGATTTCCTCCTTGGCTTCATCCATACCGGCAACATCTCTGAATTTAGTTTTGACGTCCGTCTCCTGGTTGAATAGTTTGGCGCGGCTCTTCCCAATGCTGAATATACCGCTGGAACCAGAGCCGCCACCGGCGGCGCGACGTGACATGTAGAGCAGTAGACCAGTAAGGAGTATCGTAGGAGCGAAATGTAGTAGGGTATTTACTGTCGAAATTTCGTCATGGTACGCGACGGGTATGCGTTCGTGACTAGGAACTCCAAGGTCGATCTGCGCCTGTTCGAGCTTGCGCTCGAAGGCTTCCACGCTGCCGATGCTGAACCAGTAGTTGGCACCCCCAGCCTCCGAAGAGGGATACATAACACCAGTTGCGTTTGTGTGCAGTTTCACACGAACTTTATTGCGGTTGACGACGGTCAATTTGTCTACGAGACCTTTGTCGAGGAAAGCGGTCTTGAACTCCTGCCATGTGATTTCGCGAGAAGACGAGGGTACACCGACAGTGTACATGGCCGCGAGGAAGGACACAACTAGGGCTAGATGAAGGAGGTTTTGGGGCGGCTGCGGGGATGGAGGAGCCTGTTTTCCAGACTTCTGTTGACCCGATGGTTGCTGGCCCTTTGAGTTTCCAGCATCCTCATTCTCCTGCGCCTCCTGACGCGGTTGGTCTCGTTTGACTTGCTGCTGATGGCGCTGGAAAAATCCTTCGAGAGCCTTTGGGAGCTGGATCGGCATCGGGTCAGAATCGCTCTCCTTAGGCGACTCATCCTTTTCCTTGCCCTTATTTTGAGGCTTCTGCCCGTCTGGTTGCGGCTTTGGATCCTCAGCCGGTGTAGCAAACGAGCGCTGCCACCGGGAACGAGCGAGGGGAACCGGAGTGCGGTGGACGAGTCTGCCTACTCGAAGCGTTCTCGAGAGCATGGCGGGGAGATGCAACGAACGGGCCAGTCAAAGGCCTTGGATCGGATGACGAACGCTTGCCGTGACCTGCTTGCGTAACGCGGTCCTTCAGGCGGGGCAGATGTCCGACTCTCGTTTTGCACGTCGCTTTCTCAAACCTCGCAGCAAATAAAATAATTATCGATGACCGCTTCAAGAACAAGAGCTTCCATGGGTATAAAATCCACCAATTAACTCGGGTTTACTCAGGTGTGCGGGGACGGAGAAGATCATGAATATATCCCGTGAACCTCACAGCGTATTCTACCTGTCTAACCGTAACGTGGTCTTTCAAGTGGAAGACAGGTTGTTTAAGGTCTTGCACGACGCTCCTGGTTTATTGTACCGCAGGTTGATGCCGTGGTGTTCCCCGATAGTCAAGATTCAGCATTAAAGACCATGCTTACGCTTCCTCAAGGAAGCGGTACCGACGGTTTTGCTCCAATTGCGTTTCATGGAGATGCCCCAGCTCGATTTGAAATGCTCTTGTGCCACGGGCCTTTACTCGCAGTAAATATTTCAACACCCGGTGCTTATATCCTCATTCTTTGCAGGAATCTTTTCCAAATTCATGTCGCCATGTGGATATAACTAAAGTTGCCCACAAGTACGATTTTCTGGAAGACCTGGATTGGTTAGGCTGTTGCAGGACAACCCAGCGATACAGGGCTCTTAAGCAGCTCTACTCTAGAAATTTTCTTTGTGCAACTGTACGGATGTGGGGTATTCAAACTAGACTAATGTGAGTCTCTTTTGTTCAGACGCGGTCTAAGTAGCGGCTGAACAAATTACCTAGACTAATGTGAGTCTGGTAGTGATATCTAGTTAATAAGTACAAGGCTAGCCGGCGCTCCGCGCCGGCCCAACCTTAAATGTTTGTAGAATAAACGATTATTCGGTACTCGCAACGATATTACGAAAAAAGAAATGTCGTATTAGTACATTTCGTCACGGATGACGTTTTCGGAAAACAGTTTACGCTTCAATGCGGAAGTCTGATTGTCGGGACATACGTTTTAAATGAGTAATTCGATATAAACAATATTCGTCGTCGTCGTTTGGAATTTGGGTAGTCGGATTCGGCAACAATTACGTGCCCTCACCCTGGACAAAGCTGTGTATAATTGTCCATGTGAGAATACAGGACGTGTCAAGTCGATGGCCACCCGATCCAAGGTAAGACCTTGACAGCTGTTGAATGTCGTCGCGTACGCCGGAGCTAACGGAAATTGTTTTCTTAGCACCGTGTGATGGCTGAACGGGAGAATCCAAGAGAACGTTATTCGGGGAATTAATATCGTCTCGGGATCGAG
Organism: Ramaria rubella; assembly: GCA_015039355.1. Classification (NCBI taxonomy): domain Eukaryota; kingdom Fungi; phylum Basidiomycota; class Agaricomycetes; order Gomphales; family Gomphaceae; genus Ramaria; species Ramaria rubella. The sequence continues at coordinate 130,787 of MU134544.1, forward strand.
AACGTTGAGACCACCACGGTTTCGTACGAGGTTGACAGAGATCAAATGGGAGCCCAAGTTAGAAATTATGACCCGTGCGTTTTTCACCAAACCTCTATCAAGGGAAAAATTCCTGAGCAACCTATAGATAGCACCTACTTTTACGTTCAGTGAGTGAGGAGGAAAGCCGGGAGGGTTTTGTTTCAATATGAAGTCTAAAACGGATTGGGGTGCATCCAATCCAGAATCTTCGACTTCTTTTAGCGAGTCAGCCGCCATGTAATGTTTCGATGGTCCAGGAAGCCGATGTAGGATGGTGGAGTTATACGCATCGATTTGAGCGTTCGTAGGAGCTAATATCGACCGAGAAACGCATTGGAGTGGATTGGATAGAACGTGATTGGGAAATACGAAGTCAATGAGATCGTTCGCGTCGTACGAAATGTCGAATGTAGATAAATCAACTTCATCAGTGACTCCATTTCCAATATCGTCAACCCATCGGGAAAATTCGGGGTCGCTTGCATTCCGAATGGGATTGATTAAACGCATAACATGAAACAGTTGCCAAAGTGGAGATGACTTTATAGAGGCATCGATAACCTGCGCTTTCGTTCCCCGTGGGATGACAGGGCACGTTTGACGAAAGTCGCCTTATTGAAATATAGTCAGAATATAAATTCGTTTCGCGTAATAAAACTAACCCAAAAGAATCATAATCTTTCCTCCAAAGGGACGGTTGTCTCTAGTAATACGTCGAAAAGTTTCATCGACGCAACTCAAAACAGCTTTGTTAGCCATAGGGGCTTCATCCCATATAAATATAGAGGATTCTCGAAGTAGCTGAGATCTGGGATCGTTGAATTCCAGAGGTGAACGAAGGCCTTGATTATCTTCAATAACGGGAATCTTTGTAGTAAAGTTAAATGCATGACAACAATTTCGATACGTGTTAGAATTACCTTACATGTCGCATGTGTTGTTCTTCCCCCGGGAAACAATTGAGCAGCATATGCAGCGGTGGCCGTTGCAATAACAATTTTGCGAGCACTTCGATAATAGTCGCAAACAGTGGACATTAAAAAAGTTTTGCCTCTCCCAGCAGGACCGTCAACAAATAAATATAAAGGTACATTGGATTTGGCAGCCATTTCAATTTTTTTGAATATCTCTTGTTGTTCTCTGTTGAATAACGCCATAGAATCTTCAGCACGTTGCTGAAGGTACTCCAGATCGGGCCAACGTTCAAGTTCATGCATGATTTCTGTGGAAAAGGTCGAAGGTTCAGGGAGGCCATAATCGTTCAATGTTTTACCGTGTTCTTCCAAAGAATGTCCGATGTCTTCTAAGGCAAAGTTAGATCCCAATTGCGCGTTCCCACCGTGGTTTAGTGTATAATCTCGGGCAAGTTGTTCTTCGAAAGTATCCCATAGTTGTAGAGGTAACTGACAACATTCGTTTGTCAGCAAATGAACAAAGAGTACTCGTAATTGACGAGGAGTTTGTAAGGCCGTGATCGCCTCAGCAATAGCACATTCATCTTCTTTTTGGTCAGCGAATAAACCTAAGTCAGTGGCAGCAGCTTGAAAAGTAGGATGAACACAATTGTCAATTGTTCTAAGATCCGAGAAAGAGCCTGCAGGCCGATGCAATAATAATGCTCAGATGTAATAAGGCTTGCCGTCCATGGGACGGATAGGACGTAAGCGAGTAACATGAGGTTTTGATGGATTCCTTTGCACTACTTGCATTGCAGGCTGTCCTTTAGAGTTTGACCTTTCCAAAAAGTAGCGATGGTCGTTTATGTGGTCGATAGAGATTTTTTGTAGTCGAAATAATCGAAAATACTCCAAATAAGTCAACGATGCAAAACACTGTTGTTCTCCATTATTGTCTGTGAAATTTCCCATAGGTCTTACAAAGTATCGTTCTAGTTTTGACATTGAACTTGATTCGTTGTTCTTCCGAGAATATTGAACGTGATGACGACAGTCTGGGACATGAACCGGCAGTGCCGTAATCGCGGGATCTTTGAAAGTGATGTGGTAGCCTAATATTCTCCATATGGCTTCACCAGCGGATAGATACCGCGCGTCCCAAAAATCGTCGATTTCGTTAATGTACTTGGTGTTATCATCTTTGATTCTTACTCGTACTTTATCGGGACCTGATACAATATAAACAAAGTAAAACACCAATAGAATACATCATGTAAATACCTTTGTGGAGATATTTGAAAATATATTGAAACAACTGAGATGAATTGGCTGCCTCGATATTGATGTGACAGTCAAAGCATCTCAGTAAGGGTAAGCAATGAGGTACGACCATTCTATCAGCAACGTTACGTCGTCGATAGTGCGTTCTACCTTCAACATCTATGATGGTGTCATTGCGGACCTCTTGAGGGTAGTGAAACCGGCATCTTCGGATTCCATTGTGTTCTCTTTGACAATATCGTGAAGGGGGTTCATGAGGAGCTGGATGTCTGTGAATCATGTATTTTTTTACTAAGTTTGCATCATCGTGATCTTCAGGAATCTCAGCGGAAATGACAGAATCAATAAGATGGGGAGCAATGAAGTCGTGTTCGTATTTGATGAGAACATGGCAATGTGGTAATCCCCTCTTTTGAAATTCCACGCTGTAAAGCATGTAGAGTCGATGTCCCGCATTCGGAAACATTGTCGATAAAATTTTGAGGAAAAGAGTCAGTCGTCGCTTGAATGCACGAGATACTATAACAGGGACATCTTTAAATGTTTGACCGGGAGAAAAACATGACGTTATTTCAGGCCATTCGGTATTGCAAGTTATGGTTGCATACAATGTGGGTGGTCCATATGTCGATGGTAGTGCGAGCGCATCAGCTATTTGTTCAGACGCCCATTTCCGCGATCCGAGAAAGGACGAAGGTAAATATATATTGTTTTGATCTTGGATGTTTCCTCCCATGAGAGTGGAATCTTCCTCCCGTAGCTTTCTTTGGTTGGAAGCGATGTAATTGAGTCGACACTCTAAATTGCGCGTAAACATGTCCACAGCATATTCAGCTGTTAATCTTCCGAAGAGTTGAAATCGTGGTTCACGAAGCAGTCTTGCCCGATAATACCATATTTGAGTTGTAGGTGAGTCGACATCGTTCGAAGCTGCTGGGTGATTATCGTCAGAGAGATGTTCAGATACACCCCAACCGAGAGTTCCATGAGGAAACAACAACGGATATGCAAGGGGTTCCCACATGCGACTGAGAATTTGAATGCGATGGTTTTGTTCAGAATCCAATTGACTAATGACCATCGTCCTGCTTTGAATTTGTAGTTCGGATGTATTTGTATAAGATATAACAGCAGCTATCTACGAAAAGCAATGTTATTAAGATTTACGATTGGAATTGATTTAAACGCACTTCGTTCGCTACGTCATCTTCATTCAAAACCAGACGTGCTTGAGGGAAACCGAAGGAATATACTAAAGATAATTGTCGTAGACGAGAGGCAAACGGATTAATCCTCAACATGACATCTTTCATCGCATCCACCCATTGCGTCGGAAGGACATCAATCCATCGTTGATGAGGTGCGAATGAATGCATGAAACCATCGTATAATAACCACCTAACAGCAGAATTCTCATGCGTACTCCGAACACGATGAAACACTTTTCCTTCAACAGCAAAATAACCGGGGGGACCATTGAAGACTGGAAATTGGGCAGTCGATTCCATTGAAGCGAAGGAGAAAATAAGATTGAATATGCGGGAAAGTTGTGAGATTTGAGGATGATCAAGAAAAAGATCATATTCGAACGGTAATGGAGGAAGTGGTTGTACATCGTTCAATCGAGATCCATTCGGTCCACAACAAAAGCCTGGTCGTTCACCAGTTAACAATACGGTGTGGCAATGAGGACATTCGTGAATCGCATTTCCTCAACGTGCACCCCATTCAAGTTTTACTTTTGAAAGCGGTGCAATCACCCAAGTAGAAGTCATTGAAAAGGAAATGAGAGTGATGACTGAATATATTCGTTCTTTTTTTTACGAAGCGATGGAGAATCGTTAGGGACGGCGGTGTGCTAAAAGACGTAGTTCCAGGTCACGGATCGCATTAAATATTAGTGCGAGTTCATCTTCCTCGAATAAAGACGTCATTGTTTGCAATTGCAAGTAAATTGACGTCAGAGATCTCAGAACCTCTACAATCTCGTCAGGCGGTTCTCCATAAGTCGATAAGTATCGATCGTCGGTCAGGGATACAATGATGGAGGAGGATGGTACCGGAAGACGTTCAACATAGTTTCGGATGTATCGAACGACCTCCCGTGAGTCGGTAATTACGTGGACCTAATGTCCATAGGATCGTTATAAAAAGTTAACATCGGGGAAATCAAAACGTACGTTATCGTTCCCTCTGTGTTGAAATTCAACGGAGACTAATACTTGGTGATCGTCGCGACGAACTCGAAGAGACATTTATCAGGTCAATATCGAGAAACAATTCGTTTACAAAGGAAAAATAAAAAAGGAACCAAGTTTATACTGTACATATTCGAACCTCACCGTTAAAACGTGAAACAGGGTCACCCCTTTTAATTATACTGCCCTCGCACGCCAGCTATGGGAAACCAAAGCTGTACAACTGTCACAATTCCTCTAAATCACACAATCAATTTCAATGCACGAATCGTAAGGAAGAAAAAAACTCACTACGACGTTTCTTCGGATTCTTGCTACTCTCTCCTTCACCGGACACCTCCGGAGGGGACACTGGTTTATCGGAAGTAGATCCCTCTGAAGGTTGGGACAACGTCAGTTCACCTGTTTCATTAGAAAACACACTATCAGCAGGGCCCTTTCCCGTTCTCTCAGATGTGGAAACCGCGAATTTTCTCTTCTTCGTCGGTTGGGACGTAGAAGCAACCGCAACTGCGTTCGTCGCGGGACCCACATTCAAAGCGACAGATTGTAAATCCACGACGATGTTTCCTGCATTCGAAACATCCCTCATGAGACCGAAGACAAATACCGCGGTGTTGAGATTGGGATTAGGAATTTTATTCCATCGCCCCGAACATCCCTCGAAAAGACATCTATAAAAAACGATGAAACGAAAACTTTGCTAAAAAAAAAACAAAGAGAAAAACTCACGAAATCTGAAAGTGTTTCGTAGAATCTCTAACATATTCACACACAGCAAGATTAAACAACCTAGATGAACCATCTTTCCACTGCTCTGCCTTATTCAAAACGGAACCTATCGCCCATATTTTGACGGAGGTGTCATCCAAAATCGATGCTTCATATGCGTCTTCTTCGGAGGGATCGCCAGGAAACGGTACCATGAACAACCCATCAATAAGATACTTCCCGTCCGACGGAGCAAATAGTCTTCCGAACAAATTAACGACGGTATAGTCCTTAAGAAGATTTTTGGAGCGAGGAGTATAAACTCTGATTTCTGCAGGACGTTGAACATCGGAGGACGCGCATTGCAGCACAGTATCGTAGTAAACGTAGTATTGAGGTCCAGGCTCATGTTGCATACCACCTGTAATGGCAAAGTTCCCTGAAACGAAGGCCGTGGACATAATGAAAAGAAAGCGGTAGTAAGGAGAACGAAAGCGACTGTCCTTATGGTGATACCCCTAACGTAACGTGCGGAATGTGTCAGTACAGCTCCACAATAATGTTTCAGTGTGGTGTCGTACAGATTACAGCTCCACAATAATGTTTCAGTGTGGCTCCACAGTAAACATGGCCAAACTGATTCGTGTCGTACGGATAATAGACTAGTAATGTAATAGATCCAATGGGAGTCTCTTACCTCTTTTGTTCAGACGCGGTCTAAGTAGTGGCTGAACAAAAGAGGCCAGTACGGGCACCCACACTTATCCATACCGGTGTGGGTGCTTGGGTATGAAGGATTTTAACACACCTCCTCAATGAGATCGGGTTTATTCAGTGTCATTATAGTTCCTGAGACCCAGTAATTCTGCAAATTTTGAATGTTTTGGATGGGCAAGTCCTTTTGTGAGGATGTTGGCAGGCATGTCGGATGTCTGTAAATATTCAAAGCAAACATCATTTGCCTCCACACGTTTGTGGATGTAGTGGTGCTTGATATCAATGTGTTTTGTACATGAGTGGGGTGTTGTATCCTTTGATAGTGATATGGTGGCAGTGTTGTCACATCTGATTTTTGTCGGCTTGCATTGAGGGAACCCGATAAGGTCCAGTAAGGACCATAGCCAAACTGCTTCCTTGGTTGCCCTGTCTGTGGCCACATATTCAGCTTCACATGACGAGCTGTCCACAGACAATTGTTTCTTCAAGTTCCAAGAGATAGCACCTGTACCAAGGGAGAATACATAACCAGAGACAGATTTACAGTCATCAATGTTGGATGCCCAGTCAGCATCTGTGAATCTGAGTAGTGTGATGGGTTCTGTCCCTCCAAGTGTGAGTTTTGTTGATTTCATTGTGTTCAGATATTGTAGTACTTGTAGTGCTGCAGTCCAATGTGCCGGTCCTGGATTCTTGAGGAATTGATTCAGATGGTGGACAGCAAAAGTGATGTTGGGTCTTGTGGCAACTGAGGCATACATCAGTGATCCAACTATGGATTGGTATGGGATGTTGGCCATCTTCCCTTTTTGCTCATCAGACTTCAGACACATTTCTTTTGAAAGTGTTGCATTGGGATCCAGTGGCATGGATATTTTAAACCCATCCTCAATTCTGAAGTGTTTGGCAATTTCTTCGATGTATGCCGTTTGGCTGAGCGATATGGTTCTGTTTTCACAGTTGTGTTTGACATGTAGTCCCAGCAACCACTTCACTGGTCCTAGGTCTTGGAGTTCGAAATATCTTTGTAATCCTTCCTTAGCTTCCCTCATCACACCTGTGGTGCTTGAGGCTATAATCATATCATCGATGTGAATGGCGGCCATGCATTTTCCAGTACCAGATGTCTTCACATACATGCTATGTTCAATGGAGATGTGGGTCCATCCCTTGGAGGTCATACTCTTGTGCAGCTTCAAGTACCATTGCCTTCTGGCCTGCTTCAGACCATACAGGCTTTTATTCAGCTTGCATACCCAGTCTTCTCTACCAGATTCCTTCATACCCTCAGGTTGGTGCATGTAGATCTCTTCCTCTAGTTCACCATGTAGGAATGTGGTCTTGACATCCAGTTGATTTATCTCCCAATTGTTCATCACACCTATGTGTAAGATCGTTCATATGGATTTGAGTCGTGCAACTGACATGAAGGTATCCTGGTAGTCTATGCTGGCAACTTGTATGAACCCTTTTGTGACAACATGAACTTTTTGACAGATGACTTTGCCCTTCTTGTCTCATTTCCTGACAAAATGTGGCCTTGATTGCATGATATGGTGGCCAGCAGGGACAGCTGATGGTGGGATGGGAGTCCAGACCTTGTGCGATCTTAGTGAGCTCATCTCGTCCTTGTATCCCTCTTCCCATTGAGCAGCATCTTCAGCTGCCTGGGCTTCCCTCCAGGTCTTGGGGTCGGTCTCCATTCCCGCCATGATGAGTTCAGATCCATCATCTATCAGTGGTACCCATACATCATGCACCACTTGCTTTGCTTTGCCTTCAGTTCCTTTGTATAATTGTCGTTCAGCTTGTTTTCATTCTCCAGCCACCCTTGATTCCTGTACAGCATGTTCTAGGTGCAAAGTGTGTGGTATCTCTTTTATGGTGGCCCCCTTTTCTGTGGGGATGTGCTCTTGTGTCGATCTTGACATCGGTGTTAGTGGTTCTTCCGCTGTGTTGTGGTCAGCCTGCTCCTCTTGTTCTTGGTTGCGTGGCATTTTACTGGCTTCATCTTCATCATCTCTACGCTCATCCTGTGACTCGATGAACACAACATCTCTCAAGATCACAATACATCCTGTGGACCTTTCATAACACTGATACACTTTTGAGTTCAGCGAGTATCCTACAAGGATGCACTCTCTAGACCTGTTGTATATTTTGGGTGGTTTTTCATTGATTAGAACAAAAGCCTTGCATCCCACTTCCCTCATGTGTGATGAGTTTGGTCTTTGACTGGTCCAGGCTTCATAGGGTGTCATTCATTCTAGTGTGACGGTAGGCGTTCGGTTCTTCACATAGGCAGACGTTGCAGCCAATTCACCCCAGAGTTTCAGTGGTAGGTCTGCATTCAGATAATCTGTTTTCGGATGATGTGTATGGCACTGTGACTTGGTGTATCATGCCCTGTTTCATGCAGGTGTACCTCAAACTCAGCAGCTGTGAACTCACCTCTGTTATCCATACGGAAACATTTTATCCTTTGTCTGCATTCAGTTTCGGTCATCACTTTCCATTCCTTAAACACTTGCACAGCTTCACTCTTCTTCTTCAATAGGTAAACCCATGTATATCTTGAATGGTTGTCTATGAAGTTTAGAATGTACCTTGCACCCCCTACCGATGCGACATCCTCTGGCCCTGTCATTGTAAGGGGAACCCCATTTCATGTGGTTCTACACTTCTCTATTATCTCTTCTTTCTATCTATTCTTCCCCACTTCTCCCTTCCCGCCATTATCTCCCTTGCCCCTATCTTTTCGTTCAAGTTCAATTACTTAAGCACCTGGTTATGTAATGGGATTGGATTCCAACCCCATTACGTAACTTGGCATCCATTCTCACTCACATAAGCACTTGTGTTACATAACAGGATTGGATTCCAATCCCATTATGTAAACACAGTGTGTTTGTTCCTCATTTTCCTTTGCATAAGTGCCCAGTCACGTAACGGGAATGGATTCCAGCCCCATTATGTAATCACAGTACGTTCCGGTGCTTATTTGCGTACTCCTTTAGGTAGTTATCTCGGCAGTGGGAACCTTAGGCTTTTCTCTTCAGATTCCCATCTGCCAGGTGTGTATCCTTGTATGTAGTCTTCTGTGAGCTTATATATCTTCGGATTCCCATCTGCCAGTGTTCAGTGTGATATTCCACTTCCCCTGGAGGTTGCCCTAATAGTCGTGTCTGAATGGACAATGTCCAGGAGTTCTTTCGACCTCTTTCCTGTTCTCTCTTTGGGAACCGGTTTTTTAGTCTGCTTGGTGAGGATGCAATGTTGGCAAACAGGGGGTGTTTGGGATGGAAGGTTGTGCATACCTATGGCCATTCTGTTCTTGGTCATGTTGACAATCAAGTCGGAGTTTACATGTCCCAATCACTTGTGCCAAGTTTCTAGCGTTGGTGTGACTCAGGAGATGTGCGCATGTTCGATGCATGGGGTCCTTCCATTCAGCATGTAGAGTCCTTTTCCCTTTTGGCTCCCATCCACTATGGTTTTGTTTCCAGGTGTTTTGATTTTGCATCCCTCAGTGTCAAACATGCTCTTCAGGCCATCATTGGCAAGGCGTCTGACCAAAATCAGTCAGAGGGTTGCTGAAGGCATGTAAAGTGCTTCACACAGGATCAGCTTATGCCCTTTGCTGCACCTGAGGCATATAGTGCCATGGGTGATGGCAGGGATGGTTGCTCCATTGACCCCCTTTATCTCCCTCCTTTCTATTGGCATTAGCTCCAGGAAGTCCAACTTGATGGGCGAGCAGTGGCTCGTAGCTCCTGAGTTGAAGTAGAAGGAGGGATTGGCATCTGGCGTTGCGATGTCGGTTTACTTTTGGAAATAGATCCAAAAGACAGTGGGTAGCGGTGACAAGCATGATACTCGACAGCGCCTACTACACTACAAAAGACGCTCACTGCACACGCGCCTATCATCATCAGCTTTTGCCAGACCATCATCTGCTGTGCTACCTCCAGTCCGCCAGACACATCATCTCC
>MU134545.1:607-11290 GCA_015039355.1 Ramaria rubella
GCACCGTGATGGGACACGGGCCACTACGGGCAGGGATTACAGGAGGACACATGGGCCCATGGGGGCCCAAGGGTGATGGCCACCTCGGGAGGGGTGGAGGTGGGTATGATGACTACATGGGTGAGGTGGACTCATCACCTTGGGGGAGACATAATGGCGTTATGGACGGGATGTGGGCTCATCATGGGAGTCCCCACGGGCGCTAAGGTGAAAAGCTGTTCCATTGGCGGTCTTCTCCATGTTCTGTTGTTTTGTGATATTTTGCGATGATGATGCTCATCATATTCAAAAAGTTACTCATTGACTTAAATGATCAGGAGAAAAATCACCTCAGTAGGTTCCTAGAGGATGGGCTAAGAAACTATGGTTTAACAAAGGAAAAAATGGCCATATATTTAGATAGCCATATCAAAAATATCAAGAATGAAGCATTTGACAAAAACAGTACAGCGGTGACCTTTATTTCCTTTATTTAATGATATACCCTCATGGGTGACACCTGTTTTGAGAAAAGGATTGAAAAAAATTAGTCAGAGTGTAAAGTGTTTTTAAAAACCTTGTCTCGATGGAATAATGGGAATGGGGGTTTAATATTAATAGACGGGATGGACTTTTCATGACCCAGCTTTGTGATCTTACTCCAGAGCAAAAAAGTTCAGCTCTTTGAACATTTATTTGAACTGCGGGAAGAATATGACTGTAAAACTAAAAGATCACATTGATGAAGCAACTGGAGTGGGAACTTGAAGCCACCCAAATCTCCTGAACAAAAAATGGCATTGCACACAGCACACTTGTCATACAGGAGTCACAATTTGGTACTCTGACCTTACAGTTAGATATAATTACCAGACCTGCCAAAAGGGGATAGCACCCAGCCAATACTATACATAACGAGTTTGTAAAAACACCATATTGCAACAAATAATTGAAACATAAACCAGCCCGAACCAACTGTTGTGAAGAACGGATGGCTGAAAGAGTACCCTCAGTACACTATCATGAACCTAATCAATCACGCAGGAAACACACAACTGAATGTACAATCGTGTCATTATGTCTTAAAATTTTGGCAAATATCCTCGACAACATTCACAATGTCTCATGGACGAACTACTGACAACTGACCTGAATTTCCAAATAACACACTAAATATTCAGCTAGATAAACTAAAAGAAACCAACAGCATACAACATAGCGGAGCCAGTCTATATAACAAAATTTAGATTTTCCTGATAATATTATGATTATATAATGACCATCAGATTGGTTTAATGAGAATAATTGGCTGCGTGAACCATAATTCAGTAGCTCTTCCACCCATACACTATTTTCACATTTGTATATGAGGTTTCCATCCATTGAAATCATGCTTATACTTTGTGAGTGCCTTCTCAGTGGATAATACCAGTGAGCCCCTATAGCCTTGACCATGCAAATTATAATGCGTAATCTCAATCCGATGCAAACCCCATAGCCTGGTAGCTGTCAAGTTCCCAAACTATTCCATATTCTGCAAAACAAAGATCTCCTCCCTCCCATCCTTTTTGTCCCAAGGGTAGATGGGGACCAATTGGTACAACCAGACAGAAGCCATTATCCATTGCGTCTTTGTGTGCATTTGTGATGGCTTGTAAATTAATAACGAGAGATGCAAAAGGATATCCAGGAAGTGCCATAGAATTTGGTATAACATCTGTGCAACCTTCTAATTCTGTCCAGATGTCAGGTAAATGTGTCTGTAACTGTTCTAGTCGTTAGTGATACCATTTGTATGTGTGATCAGGCGTTACACACTTCTTGCATTATAGGATACAGTATTGCATCTATTGAAGGTCGGAGCACTTCATATGCATCTGTATTTTGTCCCACTCTCTTGCTGTGTATGGATTCCTTTGTTTGATATTCACTCTTGTCGCTCCAGCCTTATACAGTCTGTCAGCATTCACATTCGCTGGTGCCCCATCTCCCTGGTTGTGTTTTTAATCCATCTGCTCAGTTTTGAATATGGTGTATACTTACCCTTTCTCCATATCTGGCATAGACGCTAAAATGGTATGCATGGAAATTATAGCCACCCTCCTGCTGTCAAAAGGGTGGGATAACAGTGTTGGAGCCAAATTGGTTAAGTTTTCCCACAACTTCTTGCTTTCATGGGATACCGTGCTTGCTGCAAGAACAAAAGCCAAAGTACTCCCATCATGGGTTTTAAGATGTATGTGGTTTCTGTGGTGATATATGTGCATATCAGCATGCATGATATACTGGACAAGGACTCTTACCTCTGCGTGAGCTCTGCAGGTATCTTTATATATTGTTTGTTTTGGGATATTCCAACAGTCACATCAGCCATCTACAATTCATGAGCATACGAGCTCTATTCCGCTGGAGGATTGTGCCACCTTTTTTTTTAAATTCGTCCATGTTCACCACCATTTCTGCCTTGTTTGCAAGAGTACGCTGGGTCTCGGTCAATACTTGTGTCTCTTCACCACAATAACGACCTGCTGGGGGGAGGCATGGGACTTCCACTATTGTGACCCCATAATCACTCTTGCATTCATCATTTGCAGGTTTGATTAGAGGCGGAATCGTCAGGTGTCCAGGTTTCTCCACTGCATCCTTGTGCATAGTGAGTTCCACGCTATGGTTTTGGGTGTCAATGGTGGGTGTCCATATATCCAAATCACGATCCATTTTCCAGCCTCGGAATACTTCAAGATTCATAGATATATGAGCATTTCCAGAATATACATTTTCAAATAAATATTACTCACCAAGTGTTGTACATTTTTTCAATAAATGTATCTGTGGCGGTTAAGTCATTTGAGTCAATTCCTGACCATACTGGGAGGTAGAATAAAGCTGCTATTTTGTGGATTGATGTCTTCAATCTCCTCACTCCTGCCTTTGCCACTATATAATATGCTTGGTAGATATTCTGCGACTGGATAAATGCCATAGACTCACTTTGAGACTGAGGGGATTTGAGTAATAATGCCAATGTTCTTAAATCTTCTATCTTCGATTTGAATATATCCCCTCCGCCTCTGGATGTCTTCTCGTATAGTGCCAACACTACAATCATATATATGCTGCCTAAATATTTGGGTTACTAGAGTATTGAATGAAATTGATGTCTCACCTCCTGCACATATCATCGCAATGTTGTCTCCTTTGCGCCACCACCATTTAATTCTATCTTCTGTCGCTTCTCCTGGATTATCTTCACACCATTTTTTGATCACATCACATTCATTTTTCTTGAAAATCCTGGTCTCTCTGCAATATATACGTGAGCTTCATAATGAGTGTTCCGGCCAGCACTCACTGCGTCCAGAGCATGGCCAATCTCAAACATAGCAGTTGACTACGCACCGAGTTGGCTTGCTCTAGGAATTCCAACTTTAAAAGCCATCTCAACATATTTGTTCCCTCACTATCCATCACAAGTCCCTGTGGATATGACTGATTGGCTAAAAGGCATTCTCTGAGTTCCTGTAAGACAGAATCTGGTGCTTCGGCAGCATTCAACACCCGGGTGAGTGTCAATAGTTGTGCACTCTCATCTGTTCCATGACCTTTGATTCTGATTTTCCACCGGGAGCTGGTCTCATTCAACAAGGGCAGTCCTCTGGTCAGAGCCCCTCTGGTAGATTGATTGGGTTTGTTCAAGTTGAGCGATGCAGGTTGTTGTACCGTTGTTCTTCCTCTGAGATATGTACTGTGGGAAGGTTTGTTGGTATCATGTGGAGGATTCTGGGCTCTCCTTGGGGTGTATGAGGAACTTGGTGTGTTGTTGTAACTTGGTTGTCTTCCAGATCTTAGGTGCATTGTGGGCATTTCCGTGACTTGACCCAATGAGGTGTCTGATTTCCTATCAGTAGATGATATCCTCTTGGAAGTCTGATCACAATTTTTTGAGAGATTATTGATATTTTGGGGTCTGATTTGTTGAACTTGGGATGCAGCAAACGTGAACTTGATTTTCTGTCTACGGACCGTTGGGTCCTCCTGAGCAGGCCTTTTTTTACCACAATTATTTATCCTTTTTTCTTTGAGTTGATTGAATTTTGATTATCTGTTTGAGCCTCAGTGGTTCTTTTGATCTGTTTCTTTCCCTTTGATATTGCCACAGAAACGCATGTCCGGCTGTTTAAAGAAGAATGATCTGTATGGGGCTGGCCATCATCTCCATTTTCTGTGACGATTTATTGTTTAAAAATGTGGACAGGAGCATTTGAAAAAAAATTACTTTTTTCTAACAGATGTTTGTGTTTATATTGGGCACTGGCTGAGTGGTCGATTTCAGATGATGGTGTTAAAGTATCACAATTATCCTCCTTTTCAATGTCTTGTTTTTGGGAAGTCTGTACATCCACCTCTCCTTGGATAAGAGGTAAGGGTTGAGGTGCGGCGTTTCTGTTGCACTTTAACCCATAAATTGCACTTATAATAATATCAGCATTATGAGTTTTTGTATTTTAAAATTGAACTTACAATGAGTCCACATGTGATGGAAATGATTCTAATTTCGTTTTGATGTCTGACATTCCTTGATGAGTGTCGGAGGTGGCCTGGGTGCTCGGTCCAAGTTGTATGCAATTGAATAATGCAGATATTATGAGGCAAATATCCTTTCTTGTTATTTTCACACCTTCTTCGTGATCAGGTAAGGGAGCTAGAGAGGATGCATTCTCCATGATCATCTGTATTATGAGCGCCCATCCAAACTCATGTAGTTTGGATGGGTGCTAGAATTGATTCCATGGGCGCAATACGTAATTGCTTTGCCGCTATTTTCTTACTATGTCTCAACTCCCAGAATACATTAAACACCTCCCATATATGCTCTGGGTCATCAAATCTGTGTACTACACCGATATATTTTCCATGGAATTTTGGAAATCCATGTCGGCCAGGACCTTTTTGGAAACGACAAAACAATGTCTGACAGATGAAATTCCATCAGATACAATGACTTTCATTGAGAAGGTGGCTCTTTCAGTGGATGCTCTGGAATCCACTCTTTGTAGAGATCACCTGGAATGCCAGACAATGGGCCTGGAATCAATTTTACCTGAAACAGACATTCTTGGTTTGCATGCAGATATCGTTGAGATACTTTATCACGCAACTTCTAGATCGACTGATTTGGTCACATTCACCCAACATAGCCATCCCTAAATGCTTGGTTGCTGGAACACATCCTCTGGACGTATCCAAGGCTAATATCAAGCCTATATTGCGGACTGATCTCAATCCGTACATCAACATCACACCACAACGTTTAGGCACTATTCTCTCCAAGTTCACGCTCAATCGTGCAATTTCATCCGGAACCAGTGTCAACTGGTCGACCGACCCGCAGGCATCTGTTAGTGAGGTCACCACCACTGGATCCCATACCCTTGATCCTGAAACGAAGGATAATCTGATTCAACATTACCGAGGGTTGGCTCAATCTTCAAAATTCCATGGCCTCAGTCATATGCTTAAAATTGCCGCAAACATATCGGTTCTGGCTTGTTCAGCATTGTTTTTCTTGCATGTGAGAATCTGAACATCCTGTGTTCTTCATTGTCTCATGCATTATATTTTTTCACTAGTCCAATAAGTCTGCCACATATTTTGAAGATTTGACCAGGTCTTTGGAGTAAGTTGTTCTGGATATTCTGTCTCCTCTATCAATTGACCAGGTATTTCCAGTCACATTCAAATGGAACCTGTGCATAAACAAAATATGCTGAATATTTTTAAACGTTTTAAGGGCCAGAAGCATCCTTTTCAAATTTCTCTGATATTAGCAGCACTCGCTCACAGTCCATTGTTTGTCCTGGACAGTACAGTAGAATTAGGAGAAAAGTCCCTCAAGTCAGTTCATATCACAGGGACCCAAGCAATTATGGTTAGTAAATATTTCTCCCTTTGAAAGTATTCTGCTTGATATAAAGGATGTTATACATAGTCAGCTTCACTCCCACCTCCCATTACTAGCTCGGTCCACATGATAATGGAGAGGGAAATATGGAAACACATGACCAGTTTCATAGGAACCCTGCACTCGCATGAACAGAGTATAACCCCACAAGCGTCATTCTCAAATATTGAAAACATGTTTCTGAGAGATGGCACCCAGGTCCCTGAGGAGCATGATGTTTCTTTTACGAAAGAGCCATTTCAACATCAAGGGGATTTGAGGTGGAAGCCCGCGTTGGTGTTAGTAAGTGGATGTTGATTTTTCATATATATATCCTTTAATGGTTTTCCCCCATAAAGAATGCTTCATCAGACGAGATATGTTCTGAGCTTGGGACTGGGTCATCTACCCAAGATGGAGAGTGTGAGGGTGTATCACCTGTGGGAGCTGCGACAGGTGAAGGGGCTAGTAATGATAATGGTGTGTGTTTCTCTTTGCTTGTTATTTTATTTCAACTGCAATATTCCACAGACCGACCTAAGACAGATAAGGGGAAGGGGAAGGAGGTCCTTGCAACAAATGCAGATAAGGTGTCTCAAGGCACTCCTGGAAATAAGGGGAAGGAGGTCCTTGCAACAAATGCAGATAAGGTGTCTCAAGGCACTCCTGGAAATCAGGGGAAGGGGAAAAATGACCTAGCAACAAATGCAGACAAGGCGCCTCAAGGCAATCCTGGAAATAAGGGGAAACCAAAAGGTTGAGATCCAGAAACAGAGAAAGGCAAGGGTCCTGGCAGGCCTGTAAAAAAACAAAAGTTGTATCACACGTCCTACAACCCAGTGGTAACTGACTTCAGGAATTGGATACCCAGCACCTCTCTTCCCACTCTGAGCAAGCCAAAGGACCAGATCACATTGCAGGGGAGTACGGTTAGGAGGTACTAACTCAATGTAGTGCTTATGAACGATTTGGGGGTGATTTCAATCACAGATGAGCCACAAACATATCAGGTCTGCTGGCCCCAATCCTTGGTCCGTGATGCCCTTTCTGATGCAGTGCCATACATGTTGACGCTCTGACAGGCCAAGGACCAGAAGATATTTGAATCGGTAATAAATAACACTGAAGACATTGTTCTATATAATCCAGCCGAGCCTTACACTCATGGTCTTCCTATTGCCGACTGCTTCCCATTTCACTTCTTTGATAAAGTGAATGATTCAGATGTGTCCATGGACTACATAGACATGTTTGAGCGGTTGATTGCAGATAGACCCATTCATATACCATCTCCAAAGCGACAGAAAATATTGCCTGACCTGTCTAAGGAGAGGAATTTAGAATGTGAGGACTTGGAGAGACGCCTCCAACTGAATGTTTCCCTCCGTAGAGAGGCTCATGGTAGGCCATGGTTCCCCTCCCTATTGAGTGGCCTATCCGATGAATGCCTTATGCTAGATTTACAACTGAGAGATGAAGGAAACTACCTGAACGAGATAGTCTCAACCACCATGTGGGAGGTTATTGAAGATCATCAACCAGCTGTGAACTTCCTTGACATCCCCAGTCCAGCTGGGGTTTTCCCACCTCATTTTCTGAGGTATGCTGAAATTTTATTGGATGAAATTATGTCTTATATGGAGCTAGGGTTTTGAGCATGGATGGCTTGGCAGCTCAGAGGCCCATGGGACCTGGCTTCCCACAATATTCATCCAAATGGAAACTCATGGCCACACCCCCAGCTCTCTCAAGGGCTCACTATGATGCAGGGAAGTATTCCATGTGGATCCACATGGAACGTGGATGCAAATTTTGGGCAGTATTGGTTGAAGAAACTCCGAAATGTCCCCTTACTGACATAGTTGTCAAGAAACATAAGTGGAAAGTATTCTTGCTTGAGGAAGACGACATTCTTTATGTCTCATGTTCATCTTCCTGTCTTTACTATTAATGGCTCACATCATACTAGCATTATGCCCCCAGGAACGGTGCATATCGTTTTGACTGTAAAGGTGGCAGTGGCAGAAGGGGGGCATTTTTACAGCAAGTACTCCCTCATCCAATCCTTCATGACCGGACTTCAGGAAAGGCGCAATGGAGCTCAGGATACCAATACACAACATATTAGATCAGAGTTGGTATTACAGGGACTGGCTTCATCTTACATAGATGTCATTCAGGACATCTCACCTGATAAAATGCGTAAGTGCATAATAAATTCTCTTTGCCTTTATTGATTATGTATACAGCCCAATTTGGTTCGAGAAGATATCATCAAATTTTGGGGAAATTGCCACCTCTCCCTCAATTGGCTGCCCTGCTGGCTATGGTCGGCCATCCAGAATTCTTCAAACACAAATGCCCTGATGATACAGCTTTCAGCTGTCCTGAGCAGCTCCTCCAACTGCGTGAAGAGGCTATTGAGACAGTAAAAACACTATTGGCATTCTCACCAGATCTTTGTGGATACTTTTACGAATTTCAGACCATGCTGGGATGCATCCAGCTCACAAACCTTAAGGATCATACAATACAGTTTCTCCTACCAGAGTCGTATGTTCCAGAGGGAGATGATGAATTGGATGAGCTACCTGAATCTGAAGAAGACAATCCTCCAAACACCCCTAATCCGCATTTCACACATAATAAAGTTGATGGGTCGGACATTGGTATAGAGTTGATGGAGGTGGATGAGAGAGTATGAAGACCACAATTCACAGTGCTTGCCATCGGTTTAACAAGTATTTTGGAGGTGGGGATAATATTGTTCACTCTATCATTCTACAAATAATATGTGTATTTGAAAATCCATGGTCTACGCTGCTCCCGCCTTACAGGCATATAACTCACGGCATTTCCACTTTCAATTTTAAAATGCTGTGAAATTATGTACAATGAATGGATAATCTCCAACCCAGCAGTGTTTTTTTGCACACAATGGATAAATGACGAGCACCCAATCGATCCATCGCAGTCTGGTAGGGCACTTAAATACAAAAAGCAATTTGGGCCATACGGCATTGTATACCCATGGATTTATCCCATAGAATAAAATTAAAGGGTTATAGGTCACATAATATCACCACATGGTCTCTTATACATAAGGAGAGGGAAGTATGTAAGCCCGTAGAGTGTTTGGGAGATTTGGGGTGATATCAACACCATCCAGATGATGCACAAATGTGAGCATGAAGTTTAACAGTCATCATATAACAGAAATGCGAAAGAAATGGAACGATTCATGTGGAAATCCATGTGTACATGGCATATTTGTGTGTTTTTATGAAATATGTAACCCCTGTGATTCACAACCTATATACTGGATAATTTTATAGGAATATTTTTTAATTTTTATTATATGCCTCTAATTTTCCCTTATCTCGATTCAGGGTCCACCTGGTGGCTTGAAGTTGTCTTGGACAAATTTATGCCACACATAATGTACCACCTTTGCGTTTTATTAAATAACTAAAATTCTACCTATGAAATGATATCGTATATATGCTGTGAATCACTGGGGTTACGTATTTCCTAAAAAAACACGAATATGCCATATACACATGGATTTCCACATGAATTGTTCAATTTCTTTTTAATTTCTGTTATATTATGACTGTTAAACTTCTTGCTCACATTTTTGCATCATCTGGATGGTGTTGATGCCACCCAAATCTCCCAGACACCCTATGGCCTTGCACATGGCACAGTTGTCATATAGGAGTGACAATGTGGTACTCCTCTACATAATATAATTGTGTTTTAAATGGTGGATAGCACCCAGCCATTACATACAACGAGGTGAAGCCTGTATCATATTTATTACCACAAGCGCCAAACCAACCTGTGGCAGACCAGATGGGCGCTTATATTATTACACTATTGTGCATCAAAATCACTTGTGAAATACACTTGTCATGTCAATCTTGTCATTTTGTCTTAACTCCATATAATTTCACTCATTACAGGTTATGGTCGTCATGGATTCATCCCCAAAGCATTGGTGGGTGGGGTATGTTTGAAATATTACATTGATTTTATACATCTGAAACATGGAAAATACTAATTTACATCAGAATTCCTCACCCGCATTCCTCTATTTCAATATCCCCCTTCCCCCCTTTGCATATTTTCCAGGAGATGATTGTACCTCACCTCCATTTCCCTCCTCCCAGCCTCTGCAGCTTCAGCCTGATTTTTAAATCTTTCAGCCTGCCATCGAAGCCTTTCTGCCTGATGTTGCCACCTTTGGGCATCCTCCAGGGCTCTGTCTATCAGGACATGCGGTAGGGGTGGGAGTTCTCCATACAATCTCTTGATCACCTGGACGATATCCATTCCAACATCCAGTGCAATTGAACGGGTGGCCTCTGCCACCAGCCCTGTGAACATCACATTTTTGGAGTCCATTTCGTGCTCCCATAGGTCCATAGACATTCTTTTGACAACCCAACAGAGCCACAAACACTGTTTGGATAACAGTTTATATTCTGGTTCCACGAGTGGCACAATTTTAAGCATTCCATAGAAGTCACATAATGGGAGATCATAAAACTTCAACGTATGAATGCGTTCGTCGGTCAAATGTGTGAGGTCCCGTATGTCCCCTGTTGAAGAATAGGTAATGATGTCGATTGCAGGGAATGCCCCAGATACAACAGAACTCATTGAATTTTGACGCAGTGGTTGTTGGTTCATATCCACCCTCCTTTCTATTCTGATATAGAATGTTTGTGATGCCTGCTCATGGACTGCCTGGATTTCCC
>MU134545.1:20608-76449 GCA_015039355.1 Ramaria rubella
ATTATGTGGGATGACAAGGGTGGGGAAATATATCTCTGGGGAATTTGATTCTTTCCTGGAAGCTTGTGGCATAGCCAGACAGCACACTGTCAGAAATGAAGCTCATCAGAATGGAGTTTCTGAGTGGTTTAATCGCACAATGGAAAGAGAGTTCCACTTCAATGTTGGAAAAATCTGGGCTTCCTCCTTCATTCTGGGGCTATGTCATTCCTGCCCTGGTCCATATGCATAATAGATCTCCTACCTCTGCACTTGATGGCAAGCTGCCTTACACTGCTTTGTATGGGAAGAAACCGGATGTGTCTCATCTACGTGTGTTTGGATGCACTGCCTATGTGCATGTGCAAAAAGATAAGAGGAAAGGACTTAGTCCCCACACAGAGAAATGTGTCTTCATTGGGTATCCTGCAGAGTATAAAGGATGTAAATTCTATAATCCAGTCACTCAAAAGATTGTCATTAGCAATAGAGCTGAGTTTGATGAACAGCATTTCCCTGGCCTTACTAAATCCAAGTCCCTTCCCATGCACAAGTCCTCTGAACCAACTGTAGTGGAGACTAATGATTCAGGCTATGGAGGTGGATACCATCCGGTGGGAGATGCCCCTGATGTGGTGGGAGATTTGCCTGAACAGGTGGGAGAAGAGCCAGCAGATGTACATGTCCAACCATCTCCTTCACCTCCACCTCAATCTCCTCCATCCCCTTCATCATCATCATCATCATCATCATCCTCCTCAGCACCATCTCCTACTCCAGAGGCTCCTGTGCACAGATATCCTCTCAGACAGTGTAATCCTCCTGAACCATGGTGGACTCTTCCAACTCAGCAGCAGCAATGTATAGGGAGTCCACCCCTGTACTTGAGTCCAGTGATGAGGAAGGCCAAGAGTTTGCTGAATCAGACAATGAACCTGAGTCTGCTTCTAGTAAAGAATCACTGCACACTACTTCTGTTGAGTATGCATGCTTGACCATGTGTGAAGCCTTTGAGTATGTATTCAAGGCAAGTACACACAGTGATGATCCAAAGACATTTGCAGAAGCTATGGCACGTCCTGATGCGGAACACTGGTATAAATCTGCTTATGATGAAATCAAAGCTCTAGTAGACAATGGTACTTGGCAGCTTGCCAAACTACCTCCAGGACGCAAGGCCATTGGTAGTCATTGGGTGTTTGTGATCAAGCGGAACAAGGATGGTTTCCATTAATCGTTACAAAGGCAGAGTGGTAGCCAAAGGCTATTCACAGCATCCTGGATTCGATTTCAAAGACACATTTGCACCAACTGCCAAATGGGCTTCCCTGCGAGCTATTCTTGCCTTGGCTGCACTGGAGGATCTTGAGTTAGAGAGCATTGACATTTCCAATGCCTTTCTAAATGGAGAATTGGAAGAAGAAGTATACAGGGAACAGCCTGAGGGTTTCCACCAGGGCTCCTATGATGACTTCTTTACGTCTGCTCAAAGGCATCTATGGACTTCGCCAGTCACCAAGGATTTGGCACAAGAAGCTTGATGCTGTGCTGCAAGAAATGGGTTTTGCCAAAGTATGCTGTGACCATAGTATTTGGGTATACCAGAAAGAGGGGTGCCCAAGGTTATCATCCCTGTGTTTTTGTTGATGACATGACAATTGTCTCCAAGTCAAAGTCTGCCATCCAACATGTCAAGGATGAGTTAAAAGAAGCGTTTCAAGCTGCATGTTCTTGGCCCTGTCAATTTCCTATTAGGAGTTGGCATTGAGCATGACAGAGCAAAGCGTACTCTGAGCCTCTCACAGCACCAATACACTTTAGATGTGTTGGAACACTATGGCATGACTGACTGCTCACCAGTTGGAACTCCTATGGATCCTGGTGTAAAACTCACTGCAGAACAGTCCCCTTCTACTGTGGAAGAAAAGGATTTTATGAAATCTGTGCCTTACATCCATGCTGTTGGCTCTCTTTATGTACTTGGCCATTTCTACTTGGCCAGACATTGCTTACACAGTTGGAGTATTAGCCAGATTCAATCATAATCCTGGCAGGGCACACTGGAATGTAGTCAAGCATCTGTTGCGCTATCTTAAGGCCACCATAGACTACAAGCTTACTTATTCCCCTACATCTGCATCAGAGCTTTTCTTGACTTACTCTGATGCAGACCATGGTGGATATAAGAGTTCTGGTCGTTCAACTGGTGCCTTTGTGGTAAAAATGGGCACAGGTGCTATCAGCTGGAGTAGCAAATTGCAGACTATGGTAACACTGTCTACTACTGAGGCAGAGTATGTGGCAGCAGTGTCTGCTGGTCAAGAAATATTATGGTTGAGAAATCTCTTTGCAGAGAGTTAGGATACACTCAGAGTGGTGGATCAACTCTACATATTGATAACCAGTCAGCTGTCGCTGTTGCAAAGAGCCCTGAACACCATGGAAGGATTAAACATCTTGACCTATGCTATTATTGGTTGAGAGATGTCATTGACACTGGGCAGATCAAAGTAGTGCATTGTCCTACTGCTGAGATGCCTGCAGATTTTTTAACTAAATCCTTCCCTAAGGCAAAGATGGGCAGCAGTAGAGACATACTTGGTTTAGTTTAGCATTTATTTTTCTTTTCTGTTCTTTTATTTTCTCCGCCAACTGTATATTTTTGTTTCAAACTCCAATTTGCATTTTCATCATCGCACACATCATCCACACCTGACACAATATGCTATCATTGTCATGTGCTTTCCCATGCATCACCCTGCTTCCTTAACTTTTATAACCCCTGCACCACCATTTGCATTTGCAACACCTGAACCAGAAATCACTTCACCACCCTCAGTCTATCTTGCTCCTGCATGCCGGAGTTCAGTCACACTCCCTCCAGAGTTCGAGTCTCTTTCCTCTCTCTTTCCCCCAGTTGTAACACCTGGGACAAGTCAAACCACATTCAATTACGAATGACTTAACTCCACGCATGCCTAGCCATGCTCGCCTTAATCTCAGAGGAAGGATTATGAGATGTTTGACAATAGCATATCGTGGTATTGGTGATTCACTAGCTAGAGAGCTGTGACATCAGGTGGGAGTGTTGAATTTGGTGGTTGTCCCATCGCTCTAGCTTGTATAGTTGCTTGAATATTGTCATTTGTTTTCTTGGATGTATTTCAACTCTGCTTTGGGTGCTTATTAAGTGCCCTAAAGTGCAGAGGAACTGTGTGGGTGACTCTCTAACTGAGTACCTATCCACTATTCCCAGGTATGTGTAGTTACACTTTGTTTTCTTTACTTCTCAATAAACTGAGTACCCATCCACTGTTCCCAGTGCTGTGCTAGTGTTCTGTGGTGTTAATAGGTTCTGAATTGTCCACTTTCAACAGCTTGGGCTTTGACCATGGGGCAAATATTTCCAGTATTGTCCCACCAGGAGAATAAAGGGTCTTTGGGGCCTGCAGGTACGACTTGACTCAGATTGATAAGGGCTTTGATGGGGCAGAGATTGCCTTGCTCAGTGAGGAAGACAGACTGTACTTGACCTGGTTTTGCTGTCTTGGCAGCAGAAAGGTCGAGGTGTGCATAATGTTTGAAATTCGCATCATAATATAGTAGGGCATCACAGTGTTTTAGGTGATGGGATGGAAGAAAGGCAGACCGTGATGTGACAGACACCTTGCCGAAACACATCATTCTCCAGAAGGCACAGCTTGCCATTGCCCAAGTGCACGTGTGAAAAGGTGAGGTGATGTCAAGGCTGTTTTTGAGTGCTGATAGCATCCGGAGTGTGATTGGTGGTCAGGGTGGCCAGGAATGCTTGCCTGCCTGGAGCTTCTCTAGGCCCCAGAGTGACCAATGAATTCGGTTTTGGTCTTCCTCTGATAGAGGTGGGGGCCATCCTTGGGCGAGGTGCCAGGCTCAGATTGCTGATAGGTATTTTCACGTTATGGAAACTGAGATGGGCTCTAAGGGGGTTTCGGCTGCAAGGTGTGTGCCTAAGAAGGTTGGGTCTGCTGCCATCCATAGTGCGAAAGAGTGGAGTATCTCAAAGGATGCTGGGAGGCACCATTCTTCCGGGATGGAGAAGATGTTGCAGAACAGATGAAATTTGCATAACCCAGAGCCATAGCCTGGGGGTTCCTGGAGTGACATCCATGATGATAGCGTTGCCGGGATCCTGATTAGTGGTGCATCAATTGTTGATGTTGGAGGGGTATTGATGCCCTTCCAGCTAAATATTCTTTCATCTGCTTTGCAGTTGGGGCGCAATGGGGAAGGTTTTAGCTGTAGGTGTTTGGGAGGGAGGTCAGATATGATCGGGATAGGAACTGTGGCTGGCATTACCATGCAACAAGCTTGTGCAAAAGGTGTGATGGTAGTGGTAAAAGGAAATGGTGGGTGGCACTTGGAAAGCCGCAAAGGAAGGATTGAAAGTCTCCTTGTGATAGCGCATTGGAAATATTGTCTCGGGAAGGAATGTAAAATGCAATTAGCCATATTCTGTGTTGTGCTTGGAGTGCATAGATGTGCTTCAGGACTCAGTTGGTTTTGGGGTTGCGTGAGTGGCCTTTGTTCATCACAGTAACTATGCCTGAGTTGTCTGAACGTACTAGGAAGGTCATGCACTTGTCAGGTCTGGGGCTTAGTAAGCCAAGCTTGGAAGCTAGTTGAAGACCAAGCTTGACTGCGACTGCTTCTGCCCAACTGATGTCGAAGGGTTGTTTGGGACTGACTTTGAAATCGGGTGCCCACTTCCATACTGCCCAGTAGTGGCCTAGTACTACGCCAATGCCAAATGAAGTGCTGGCATCTCCCCACCAGCCTATGTTGGCTGGGTCCTTCTGTGATAGGGGGAGTTCATTTGGCAGCTGTTGCAGTATGAAGAGGATCCAGGAGAGGTTGGTGATAATCGATGGATGAGGGTGGAGCTTCGCACGGCGTGATCAGAAGCTGAGCGCAAAGGTAGAAATCGATCTGAGGAATGGCCATATGAGGGGGTATATGCCCAAAGCATGTACTAGTTTGCCGTTTAAGCTTGCTGCTTTGGTAGAAGACCTTGGTTCTGCTGACATCCATTCCTTGATAAGGGTTAAAGTAGCGGATTTCTTCTCCTTTGGTAGTGATACCAACTTTCTCTGTAGATTCCAGTCAAGACCAATGTAGCGCTGGATTGATGACAGATGGCAGAGTTTTTCCATGCTCCAAGGGATGCCAATAGATGCCGTGAGGGTCATGAAATCTTCTTTGGTCCAGGATTCTGTGGGTAGTCGTACTACAAAGAAATCGTTGACCCATTTTAGGATGTTTGTGAATTTGGCTTTCTTGTAGACTGCTATTAGCATATCTGTGATTGAACCAAATACGCCTGCACTTGATGCAAGGCCAAACATGACTGCTCTGTCGACGTATACCATGCCCCTCCAATAAAGGCATAGGGCTGCTTGTCGGTCTGGTGCTATTGGTGTGAGTTGGTAGGCTGCTGAGATGTCGAAGGTTGCCACTCTGCAGTTGGGTGGTAGGTTCAGGATGAGTGTGGCCATTTCGTCGAAGGTGCCCCACTCCATGGGAAAATCATCTGCATTTATGCTTGCATTCACAGACGAAATGTGGGGGTTGGAAAGGACATGTCTTGTATCATTCTGAATTTGCTCAAGTGTGGTTTGGGTACTAGGCCCAATGGAGAGGTTCGAAAAGGGCCGATTAAGAGTTCTAATTTGCTTGGTGAATAAGCTTGCGCATACTGGCCAGTGGATTGTTCTGAGGTGATGTAGCTGTCTATGAAGGAAGGGTCTAGGTCAGAGGAAATGTGATTGTCGAAATAAAATGGTGTACTGTGGAGGGTTGGTGATTCTGACATTAAAGCTGAATTGTAAACCTTCTATTATGTGTCTCCAGTTGTCTAGAATGCCATATTTACCTAGTAGTTCCTCGGCTCTGTCAGGTATGTGTGGGGTGACCACTTTGCGTGGGTAGTGCAAGCTTTTACAGGAAGCGGCACTGTGGGCAGAGTCACCACAGAGGCTGCAAGCGTGTACATTGTAGCAGATGCTTGCAAACTTGCATGAGCTAGCACAGGCCCAGGAGAAACAGAATTGCTTGCTGGATGGGGCGACAAGAGAGTGTTCTCCTCTGGAGCTGGATACAATTGCTGCCACCGGCTTTCCTGCCATCATGCGCTTGGCTTTGCAGTCGGCAGGGAGGTGGCCTGCAAGCCCGCATCGAAAGCAGATGGTATGCTCTGGTCTGGTTTGCTTGCGTACAGGCGGCTGAGTGGGATCCACCGCTGCAGGATGTTTTAGGGTAGGTGATGGCATGGCAAGAGGATAGGACAGGAGTAAAGTGGCTGTCAGTTTTAAGGCAATTCTGGTGGCGATCAGAGTGAGTGCTGTGGTGTCGAGCATGGCTAGGTCATAGGTGGGGTTGCGTGCGACTGCCTCTCTTTGCTGGATATCGTACTCCATCGCAACGTCCCAGCTGTGCAAGCGCGCTAGCTCCATGAGAAGGGAGCTGTGAGAAGATAGCGCATCTGCACGAGTGGCACCCCAGTGGAAATGGGTGCGCTCCACCACTGCTTTGGAGGTGGCTAGCCAGTCCACCATAGAGATGGCCTTTTCCAACTGTCTGTCCAGTCCTCTGGCCGTGATCGCACCAGTGGTGCTGATAGTGAATTCCTCATCACCTCTGTCTGCTTTGACTCTAGCAGCTGTGGTGAGGGCCGAGTAGGGCACATAGCAAAAGGTTCTGAAGGCTTCTTCTGCCTTGGGCAGTATAGCTGTGCTGAGGAATCAGTCAGCACAGGTACTAATGGCTGACAGAAACAAAAGGATATAGGAGGAATGAGTAGGGTTGGCCTGTTGCCAGCCAGAATGAACATGTGGGCTTATTTGCCCACACGGTTGGCCTGTCGCCATGAGTGGAAAAAAAAAAAGAAGAAAGGAAGGTGCGGTGAATGTGGGAGGGGCCTATCGCCTGGGGTGAAAGAAAATGACAGGCCTATCACCAAGAAGGGGGGGGGGGGGAATAGATGCAGATGCAACTCATGGAGGTCAAGGGCATTTGATTTGAAGCCTGGGACTACATCAGGAAGAATTGGTTTCTTGTTGTCTTTGGTTGTGGACATGGCCGCAATGGCTGCGGTGTTTGCAGCATCGACGATTTCTTCCATCACGAATAGGGTAGGGAGTGCAGGTGGTGCGGACCTGGAGGCTAACAGGCGAGACTTGGCTGCTAGTAGGCTCACGATTTGTGCTTCGATGCTTGCAATGGATGGGCTGTCAGCTGCCCAGTTTGTAGAGTCACCTGCACCTGGAGAGGTGCTGATGGTTTCACCACCGGTCACCAGAGAGGCACTCTGGGGAGGAACAGGGCTAGGTTGCTGGCGAGGTGGTGGCTGCAGTGTGGATGGATGGCACTGTGTGGGGCTGGGCATGGGTAGCATTCCTGCATCCAGGCCCCTTCACAGAGATAGGCCAAGGTGCTGAAAGGTGCGGCTGGGCGGCTCGGATGTAGGAGTAGATGAACTTTCCATAGGGATGGAAAAGGAGAAAGGAAAAGGGAGAGAAAAATGGATGGATGAGTATCGAGAGAATGTGTGTGTAATTAGGTGGAGGGGTATGATGATGAGAGTGTATGTGGTTGATCTGTGAATGGAACGATGTAAAGGAGCAATGTTTGAGCACTTGCACTAGCCACTCAGCTGGACGCTAGTGCCATTCAGTGCTGGGCAAGCCTGTGACTGAATGGGACTTGGTGCTATATACCTCCCACACTCTGTAAGATATGTTTCCCTCACATTGTGGTCAAAATGACAAAACCAGCTGGGACTCACCTGTGAGCCAGCAGTCCCACAGGCTGAAACACGTTTGGGCACTGTATTTTGTGTATGTGTCAAAAACTCATCCAGAGCATGCAAAATGCATGCGGGATGACACAAACACCCCACACACTCTGTACGATGTGTTTCCCACACATTGTGGCCAAAATGACAAAACCAGCTAGGACTCACCTGTGAGACAGCAGCCTTACAGGCTGCAACAAACTTGGGTGCTGTATTTTGTGTATGTGTCAAAAACTCATCCAGAGCACACAAAATGCATGTGGAATGACACAAACACCTCCCACACTCTGTACGATGCATTTCCCACACATTGTGGCCAAAATGACAAGACCAGCTGGGACTCACCTGTGAGACAGCAGGCTTGCAGGCTGCCACACAGTTGGGTGCTGTATTTTGTGTACATGTCAAAAACTCATCCAGAGCACGCGAAATGCATGCAGGATGAGACAAACACCTCCCACACTCTGTAAGATGTGTTTCTCTCACATTGTGGCCAAAATGACAAAACCAGCTGGGACTCACCTGGGGCCAGCACTCCCACAGGCTGCAACACGTTTGGGCACTGTATTTTGTGTACATGTCAAAAACTCATCCAGAGCAGGCAAAATGCACGTGGGATGACACAACCACCTCACATGCTCTGTACCATGTGTTTCCCTCACATTGTGGCCAAGATGACAAAACCAGCTGGGACTCACCTGTGAGACAGCAGCCTTACAGGCTGCAACACATTTGGGCACTGTATTTTGTGTAAGTGTCAAAAACTCATCCAGAGCACACAAAATGCACACGGGATGACACAAACACCTCCCACACTCTGTACAATGTGTTTCCCACACATTGTGGCCAAAATGACGGGACCAGCTGGGACTCACCTGTGAGACAGCAGCCTTCCAGGCTGCCACACGCTTGGGCCCTGTATTTTGTGTACATGTCAAAAACTCATCCAGAGCACACAAAATGCACCTGGGATGACACATCCAGCTCACACACTCTGTACAATGTGTTTCCCACACATTGTGGGCAAAATGACACAACCAGCTGGGACTCACCTGTGAGCCAACAGCCTCACAGGGTGCAACATGCTTGGGCATGGTACACGCAGGATGACAAAACCACCTCACACACTCTGTATGATGTGTTTCCCACACATTGTGGCCAAAATGACACACCCAGCTGTGACTCACCTGTGAGACAGCAGTCCCACAGGCTGCAACACGCTTGGGCACTGTATTTTGTGTACGTGTCAAAAACTCATCCAGAACAGGTGAAATGCATGCAGGATGACACAACCACCTCACATGCTCTGTATGATGTGTTTCCTACACATTGTGGGTAAAATGACACAACCGGCTGGGACTCACCTGTGAGCCAGCAGCTTCACAGGCTGCAACACACTTAGGCACTGGATTTTGTGTCCGTGTCAAAAACTCATCCAGAGCATGCAAAATGCACACACAATGACACAAACACCTCACACACTCTGTACTATGCCTTCCCCACACATTGTGGCCAAAATGACAAAACCAGATGGGCCTCACCTCTGAGCCAGCAGCCTCACAGGCTGCAACACACCTGGGTGCTATATTTTGTGTACGTGTCAAACACTCATCCAGAGCATGCAAAATGCACATGGGATGACACAACCACCTCACACACTCTGTACGATGTGTTTCCAACACATTGTGGCCAAAATGACCAAACCAGCTTGGACTAACCTGTGAGCAAGCAGCCTCACAGGCTGCAACACGCTTGACTGCTGCATTTTTTGTACATGTCAACAACTCATCCAGAGCATGCAAAATGTTCACAGGATGTCAACAACAACTGAAACAGTCCACACAATGTGTGTCACACACACTCTGGACAAAATGACAAAACCAGCTGGGCCTCACCTGGGAGCATGCAGCCTCACAGGCTGCAACACCCTTGGCTGCTGCATTTTGTGTATGTGTCAAAAAATTATCCAGAGCATGCAAAATGTGCATGGGACATCAAAAACACCCCACACACTCCCAGATGGAGTGTTTGGCTCATCTTTGGCTTCCTGTTGACATTTCCTATGCTCTCGGCGAGTTTTCCACACATACACAACACACAGCTGCCAAGTGTGTTGCAGCCTGTGAGGCTGCTTCCTCACCGCAGAGTCCTAGCTGGTTTTACCATCTTGTTGAAACGGAATGGGAAACACATTGTATGGAGTGTTTGAATCATATCTGACTCACTGTGAACATTTCCTGTGCCTTGGATGAGTTTTCCACACATCCACAAAATGCAGCTGCAAAGTCTGTTGTGAAGTAAGGCATCTCACAGCACCTACTTCCGTGCTACATGTATTTCAACTTCAGACCACTGTACATGCCTCTGCAAGGGAATTTTACTGCCAGACACCTGAACCCGCCAATGAATCACTGTGTGTATCCCCAGCACTGAAGGGCCTTCCCTTTCAAAATACAGAGATAAGCACAAAATGATATTACATCAATCTAACAATTTACATTTTTGCCAATGTATGAATGACTGAAATCAGATAAACAGTAATGTATGGCTTTGCAAACATGAGGTGGATCTGAAGCACACAGCAAATGTAATAGACATAGCTTTGTATACCTTTTGAGTTGGGTGGAGGTCCAGCAAGTGGCCTTTTCACACTTCTCGTCGCAACTCTGTGATCATCGAAGTCAGAGTTCCCATGTGGGTTAGTTCGTGAATGCGATGCTTGAACAGTTTGACGGCTAGATTAACAGAAGAGGAAAGTATTGAGATTAGGACATTACAATATCCGGTGCAATAAAATCTACCATGCGTCAACATCTTGTCTAGGTTCATTCTCTGCTCCAGCTGTGCGTTCTGCGATTGTAAGACCGATATCACAATGACTGGGCCACCAAAAGAGATCAGCGATCCAAAGGCATCATCAGTATCATCCTTTGGTGTCAAGGGGGTTTGATGGAGCGTGTGATAAGTCTGCTATTATGAGACGAGTCAATGATCAACCTATAATCTAGTCCTGAAATCGTCATGGCTACCACGTTGGCGGGAAAATCAAGGCCTACTCACCCAGAGGCCAACAGTGAACATGGAGTTCGAGAACTGCAGCATGGGATCATTCAGAGGTCCAATAACTTCCTTGAAGGTGTACTTGTGGTGTGGCTCGCAAATGGCAGGCAGTACGGTCCTGCAGAGGTCCACTGGGGCTGTGGATGGTGGCGTGGGGCAATGTGAGACAGCAACGCGGGGGTGGTGGCATGCAAGCGTGCATCCAGGAGTGTATGGGGGCTGCACGGTGGCTGTTGGTACAGCCTGGGGTGTAGGAGGGCGTAGGAGGCTGGGGATGAAGGGGAGGCCATGTGGGATACGACTGCAGATGTGTGTGGCACTGCAGCACACGTGGGGTGGGTGGTAGAGTCCAGCTGGGGTCGGGGGGGATGTCAGTACAACTGACATCCGTCCCCCCTGCCTGGCGCATGTCCACCGTAGTGGTAGGCCATCGCAGAGGGCCGTCCAAGCCTGGACAGCGCTGTTCAGTCATGCGCCACCACCGGGGTGCGTGGATGTCACAGCATGCAGCAGCGTGGCTTACGCACAGTCCCAGTGCCCAGAGGACGTTTTGAGGTCCCCTGTTGTGGATGGGGCCCATGTGTGCCTTCACATCACTGTGGCTGGCAGCGAGAAGCTGCCCGTGTCATGTGGAACGTCATGCACAGTGACACAGTGGCTGACTTCGCACCTGGCTTCACGACTTGCTGCATGGCTCACTACAAAAATGGAAGAAACATGTTGACTTTTTTGCCAACATTTTTTGTGTGGAAAATTGGGGTGAAATGCATGGTTTTAGACATATTTTCTCTCTGAAAAATGTGGATTAAAGTTCAGCTTTTCATGTTCTCTTTCAGCTTGAAAACCTCAGCAAAATCTTTAGTTTTTCTCGTGAAAAAAGGTGACAAATTGAATAATTTAATTCCTAAAAAATGCCTGAAAAAGGATGCTTTTCAGAGATAAAAAATGCTCTCAAAAGTCAAAAGAATTAGGGTGAAATAGGAGGAAATGTGGTTTTCCTCAGCCTTTTGGAGCACAGATATTTAAACAAAAACCCAGATTCCCTGGATGTAATTTTATGATAAATAGTTGAATTTATTGTGCTTTTTGCTTGATAAAAATTGAGAAAAAATTAGTCATATGAAACATTTTTTTCCTCCCAATAAATGGTTGAAAAGTGTGGGTTTTCCAAGCTATTTTGTGGGTAAAAATGTTGGTAAAATTTGGGAGGGAGAAAGCATTTTCTCAACATTTTTATGACATAAAATTGGGCCCTGACCCCTGTGAATGCACGTATAATTCCCCAAAGAGGTTTATGAAACCTGTTTGGGAGTTAATTGAAGCTTTAATTTACACTACTATCTACTTAAATAGCTCCTGTGATGTTTACCCTTAATGTCAAAAAAAGAAAGGAGGATCTACAATTCTTGGAACACATGTAATTAAAGAAACACTGGCAGAGACAATTTTATCCCCCTAGTCAGTAGTTTGCTTTGATGACATGGTTCTCATAATGAAATAGCTACTAATTGAACATATGTAATTAAAGAAACACTGACAGAGATGAATGTCTCCCTCTAGTCAGTATTTTGCTTAGATGAAATGGTTCTCATTACTTAATTGCACATTTTACAATTAATATCATAATAAAAAGTGTTAATTTAGTGATATGTGAATGGGGAGCCATGTTGAACAGGCCTGAATGGTTCAGCATCACATAAGCACCCATTCGCAGTGCACCACTGCAGATGGGTGCTTAATTGGAGAAACAAGACTCACAAACATTTGGGAAATGATATGAAGTGGAAAATTGTATTCATATCTACTATTTGTGATATGCATAGAGAATATACAATGAATAAGCACTCTACACCCACTATATGGGCTGCAATACAGGTTAATATGGGTTAAGCAAGCATATATCCTGACAGCAGCAGCACAATAAATGCAAAGGCATGAACTGTGAAATTTCCACTACCTACTAGAGCATGAAATCCATTTGGAGCAGTAGTTGGTGATGGTAGCATGCAAAATGGCCCCACACAAAGGATGGTGAAAACTGCACCCATACCCAGTATTAGGGAAATAAATAATTATATATGGCACTCCATGGACTACATATGAAGGGGTCAACTCTGACACTTATGTTGGAGATACCACCCTAATGCCTGGAAAGGGAGTGGAAATATTGGACCACAGGCATCACCCACAGTACTAACCTTGAACCACATGTAATGGTGCACTCACTCAAAATAGTAGCTCAGACCTTCAAGTTGCCAGAGTTTCTCCACATGTGAAGGATGTATGCATTAGTTCAATGGCTAGTGGATCAATTACTGCATATATCAATGGGCACTTATTTTCATTACCTAAGGCTGGTATAAAATCCAATACTTGAAAACATAATATCTCCACAGTTTATTGACAGATTGGCTTGTGGTATTTTAAATATTTAGGCTAGTGTTTGGTTAGGTGGTTGATACCTAAATTCATATGTAATAAGTTTGTAGTGCTCTAGAGACTTGCAAAATGAGTTTTTGATACAATGTAAGTGTTGCACTACTGCAATTAAAATGTTCATATGATATCAGTTGTGGATGAATCTTTTACAGCTCAATACAGTTGATGTACACCCACATATATATATACCACTTTGATATGCTAACTGAGCTACAAAATTGGTGGAGACATTAGACCAGTGAGGCAGTGGTGGTTCACCCATGACAATCGTGCAAGAGTAATTCATATTTTGAGCCCCCCCACCCTCTATTGGCTTATGATATCCTGAGGGGCACTTGATGTTTTAGTACCTGCATATACCCCTGTTTCTCCCCATTTATAATTCATGCCCCTCATCCCATCCCAGCACAGATAAAGGGATACCACACCTCTAATCTATCATGTTTCCTTTCCCTTGCATTTTTCAGTATATCTTGTCTTCCTGTACCAGCTGGTCAGTTGTAGCAGCATGGTCATGTGACTACAATCCCAGCGGGATTGTGTTGAGATACCATGATCACAAAAACAACAAACATTTTTAAAATAAAATCAGAGTACCTAGGAAGTCCATGTAGGTAGATTACAGAAGAGTCTCTACATAAATCCTATGTTTAGGGTTCCAGCTGCACCCAGACTAAGCAGAATGAAAGTGCCAAAAATATGGTCATTCCCAGTAGAATCCCATTGAGACCCCAAAACCATCCTGAAATCCAAAAAGAGACATGTTTCATGCTCAGCTTGTAGGGTTTTCTTACATAAACTGTGGACCCAAATGCATAATCCTGTGGGAAAAGGGGGATGATCTTTTGAAAGGCAAAACCACCCCACTAATAAAAGCCAATGCTTTCCTTCATAAACTCAGGGAATTGGAACCTGTGAGTTAATAAGTTTTACTTATTAATGGAACCCTAGAATGCATGTGTGAGTGGCGAAAGCTCCATCAAAGTAGTACTTTGCTTTGAAGAACTATTGCTCACTTAGTTTCTTTGTACTCCAGTTATTTCATCCCCCCCAGTCCCAATGTTAGCAGAATCTCTCACAGATCATTCAGTTATAAAATTGATGGAGGGAGGGGACTATGGGGTTTACAGTAATAATTAGTGTTTTACCTTACAGTGCTTCTCAAAAACCTTGATGCCTGTTGTTTTTATTTATTTATTTTGGTGCAGCGACTGTAGTAGGTGGGCTAGCGTCCAGGTGAAAATTGCATTGACCTCTCTATAGTGTGAATACATGGTCATCCATAACATAGACTCAGATGATCCTCCACCTCCCTCCTATGAGGCAGCTGTTGCTACCACAGATTCCAGCGAGGTAGAGGAGCTGCCCGGGGATTTGGAGGATACTCTCAAAGCATACTGGCAATAAAATGGTCCCTCATGTCAGTCCTCCAAGCTCTCCTTGCCTCTTCATCCCGCTCCATAGCCGTACAACAAAGAAGTTTGTAGGTCAAACCTGCTTGGCGAAGGTTGCAGTCCAGAGTGGGTATGGAGACCAAGATGTCGTGTTCAAGCATCAGCTAGTTCTGCATTTCATCCAAGTACATTTCCACAGAGTTGTTGATAAGCCCGATGAGTGAATCTGCTTGATCTGCATCGAGCACGTGGGGTCAGCCTTGATTTGGATCATGCTTAATCACATCACCATATTCAGCGTAATTGTTCACCCAGCGACAGAGACTGCTATGGGAGACTGCCATGATCTCACAGGTTTCTGCTGGTGTGTATCTGCTGTCCAAGAGTGATAGAGATGACTGCTTGAGGTCGCTACTAATGTGTCTGAAAGGCATCGACAGGCGCCGCGCGAAAAAAAAAAATGAAAAAACGACGCGCGTCAAGGTTTTTGAGAAGCGCTATAATAAAGCTCGATGTTGTGAACATCGTTGATCGAAGCGCCCATTGACTTATTTCAGCCCCTACCACTGTTGGGTCGCATCCCACTAAAATGGAATCCAAGTTCCATCCCACATCCTACTTAACGCGTCACTCCTCCTGTATTATAATACATAACTACGTAGGAGCAATCTTCTATGGTCCAAGGGACAAGGAAAAGGTCCCAATGGGTTTGACATCGTCCGGCGGCGGATGCCATACCCTTGGGCTCACTGATCCGGAGGTAACTCCTGTCTTGCAAAGTCCCCCGGGCCTAGCAGGGCGTTACCTAAACAATCCGAGTTCGGGCACCTCAAAGAATGTATTCCGACTTTGCGGGTGTGGATCCATTTATAAAGGAACAGTATTTCGCAGTAGGACGATACTTCACTACCTCACGACAGCAAAACCAAACAAATACTTCTGCATTCGACAGTATTGGACATGGCCAAGAACGTCATCACTCTCTACGACGCCGCCAGCAACTGTGATTTGGCGTGGAACCCTTTCGGCTGGAAAGCCAGGTCAGTTACCTTGCTTCAATGGTTTTGTTCGCTCCTAATGAAATACCATTTCTAGGTACTGCCTGAACTTCAAGGGACTCGCTCACAAGACGACCTACCTCGAATATCCCGATATCGCGGCCACCATGAAGAGCATTGGCGCGCCTCCCACTGGCATTCGGGACGGTACACCTGTCTATACCGTTCCCGTCATCGTCGACGAGTCTGTTCGTACAGCAGATGGTGGCCCCACAGTCATCGCTGAGTCGTTCGAGATTGCCCAATTCCTTGACAAGCACTACCCCACTCCCAATCAACTCATCCCGCCAGGAACCGCCGCTTTGCAGATGCTGTACCAGGAGGAGGTCACGAACCACTTGTACAGAGGCGCGCTTTCGAGGGTCTTTGTTCCAATTGTGCCTTCCGTCCTCAATGAGCCGAGCCGAGTGTAAGTTGGCGGGCAGTTTGTTCGTTGGAATAGCACGATAACCTTCTTTCGAATAGGTTCTGGGTCGAGTCGAGGGAGAAGATCTTTGGTAAGAAGTTGGATGTTCTGTGTCCAAAGGGCTCAGAAGCGTGGGAAACACAGTTCGCTAACGCTAAGACTGGTGAGATTGCTTGTTTCTAGGTGATTAATTGGAATGACCAACTCGATTTATCATTTTCTAGCGCTCGACAAGTTCGCTGCCCTCCACGACAAGAACGGGCCTGAAGGAAACCTACTTGTTGCGGGCAATGAAGTCACCTTCAGCGACTTCGCCATTCTGACGTTGCTCGACACCGTCGCGCTTGTTACTCCGGAAGAATGGGAGAAGGTTAAGACGTGGAACGGTGGCAGGTGGGGAAAGCTCAAAGAGCACTGCTCGAAATGGAAGGTCGTACACTGAAGGTCTCCGAATAATATGTATCGCTAGACAATTTGTTTTCTTTATCGCCATGACCTTGAGTAGAAAGCTTTCTTGTGAACCAGGATCGAAAGGTTAACTTCAAATTTTCCTAGCCATACCTACGATTAGTCCAGGAGGTACTCTTCCTCTCCAGAGCTAGCCTGAGTGCACATATAGGTGAAAGCTTCTAGATGGTGAACATACTTTGAAAGCTAAGTAGCAGCCCCAATTCATCAATTCAGAGATGTGTCTGTCTTCGTCTGGCTTCCGGACTGTACACACCCAAACGTTGAAACCGGGTATATATATACAGGACACGCGGAACTGGAAATCCCCAAGTACGGTGGCCAAGCAGCATCAACAGGTTAGTAAGTTAGAGGAAAGCATCACTATAATATTCTCTAATTGAATCATCGTTACCAACTAATTTCGAATCTCACATCTACGTACAAGCCAGTCAAGACAGACGAAGAAAAACAACTTAAATTCATAATGATATGCTGAAACAATATGGTAAATGAAGATGGAACAAAAATCATAACTGTGATTTTGGTTGCTCAGTTTGCCACGTCAAACCAGTGCTAATTGCGAGTGCGCCCAGAATTACCTCCCACACCATCTCAATTCCGCGCCAAAGCTTCTCGTCAAACACCCCTAACGCGGCAACGTTGCTCCAAAGCCCGTGTACACGTGCAGCATGGGACAAGAGTGCCTGGACGGTGAAGGTTGCAGCAAAACTCTGGGCAAGTTGTTCGATTGACTGGTTTGCGTCTCGTGGCGCCATCGGCAGTAATGATGCGAGGAGAAGGTCTCCCCGTTTCGTATAGAGGTAATGGAGGAGGATTGGGAATGTAGAAGGGTTCGGGAGGCAGAGGGGCACAACGGGAAGGATTAAAATGGAGCCGGCAGATTCTGGCTGAGTAGGTTTTGAGTGAGGAAGGGGAGGGAGGTGTGAGCAGTGCGCTGCAAGTACCAGTGCGTGAGCGGGATGAAGTGCCACCTGAGACGCCGATTTGGAGTATACAGCGAATAAGTGTGTAGGTGCGTCGGCAGACAAATCGTTGATCACAACTTCGAGCTCGCGCGGAAGGCGATCACGTGGTGGGTTGGCTGTCGTTGTAGCTGCAACAGCGAGCATTCTAAACTATACAATAAGCTCAGACGAGAAAATTAATGAGAAGAAAGCATACCGTGGTCCAGCTCTTTGTAGATTCTGAAGAATATATTCCATCGCGGTCCCGTTGAGCTCGGAGTCGACTGCCTCCAAGGCAGCAGGGGACACGTCACGGAAAGTAGGACGTTTAAGGTGTCTCGGAAGCTTGACGTTTTGCTGGGAAACGTTCGAGTCAGCAGGGGTTGTGATTTCTGCCATCTCGATATCCGGGTCCTCTATAGCAAGTCGAAGCGTTCGTGTGGGCATGCTCACAGTCGGAGACTGCGCCCGACGACGAGCGGGATCACGAGCAGCCTCGCGCGCAATCAGGACTGGAGAAGGTGTATTGTTTGGGCGCGAACGCGGGCGGCGTCCGTTAGTATTGCGCAGGATCGAAGTTGATTTGAAGACGACATTCTCCTTGTTGTCGAAGAGTGTAGGAGAGACGAATTGAGTGTTAGAAACCATGTTGGATGATCGCACAGAGGGTATACTGGTATGTGGTGGCGTTGGAATTCACGTGGGATATGTGGTAGTGGTTGAGTGGTTGAGTAGGGAGAAGCTTCATGGCTACCTTTAAGTACGTAGACGGTGTGATGGAGTATCGCGGTGATGGTCGTGGGAATACTGTTGATGGTGAAGGAATTTGTACTCACGGACCTACACACTGCAACATTCTTGCCGATTCAAGCTCCGTATTGTTGCCAATCCCGGCTACTACAAAGGGTTTTGAATGTACATCTAAGGTTTGCACTGCAATTCCTTCCATTAAGCGACTTTCCCAACGATTGTGTTTGTAGAAGTACAATGCGGAACTTATTTGCATCCGTTTCATGATGTCTTACCCCTGATCTACAGTTTCTCTCAATCGAATACAAGGACCTGCCTTCGCAAATCTTTTCCACCGGACGGAAAGTAAGTCAATTATGTCCAAAGCACAACTAACTTCAAAGGGAGGCTAAGTGAGCCGCAGCACTAGCGACGACTTTCGTAACCCGTTCTTGTATCCCCTTGAAGCGGAAATAATCACAGGAGGACGCTGCATCCAGGAGACACAAACTCCACCAGGTGCGATTCATGCTTTGTACTTTAAACGATAATCCTGTCATTAAGCTTATCTGAATCGATCAACTTGGAGATGCCAAAGGTGGATGTCCGAGGATACCGTAGGACGATCCTGACTCGAGAGACAACGCTGCTCCAAACGAGAACCCAAACCAAATCACTGGCAAATTCACATTTTTACCTATTATCAAACGCTTCAGATTCAAGAGCCATATTTCTGCTGGAACAACCCAATGACAAGTACAAAGTGATTAAGTTAATATTTGCTCTGATCAGCGCACGGCTCTCCATGGCTCCGACATTTTCCACAGTTTCTCCCATCTCCCATCATTCCAATATTTGACCCTTTTCTCCCAATCCTCCGGTGCCACAGCAATAATCCAGGCAAGGTGTGAAACAACAATCATGTCGGCGCGCGTGGGCTCAATCCCCCCAGCAACGTACATAACCCCCTTTCCATTCTTATCCAGCAACGTTGCAAGTGTGTCGAACCCTCCTTGAAGCAGCGCCCAATCGTGTTCCCTCACCGGCCCCTCTGGACTCCACTCCTCGAGTATCTTTCCATTTCCATACCATCGTTCCCTCGTCTCTCGGAAGTACGCCTGACTTGGTTTGTCTAAGATTTGCCATGCGAGGGGTCGTAATATTTTCCCAAAGTGCGGAAATACGATACGATTAAAGGCCTCCTCGAAGGTATACTGTAGAGCCTTTCCGCCCTTTGGGAAGACGGGTCTGTCAGGGTATTTTTTCTCGAGATATTCGGCAATGGCTAGAGAATCGGTTACAACGACGGGGGATTCTCCGCTGTTATCCAAAATAGCGGGAAGCGTGTAATGGGGTTTTCCATCTGGATTGGTGGAGGTGGGTGCACCTCCTAGCTTCTTGAGCGTGGATGCAATGTCGGGGTATGCAATCCAAACGGTCTTATATGGGATGCGCTTGTGGTTTAGGACGGTTCTGTAAACTGTTGGGTGAAAGTATATTTTGAGTTATAGGCGGATCTGACCTTGCTTTCCATGTGTTAGGGCTCCTGCATCGTAGTGAGCATAAACTGTACAGAAGACTTATGCAACTTGCAGTTTGAATTTACCATGCTTTACCAGGAACGTTGCAGGTGATATCATAAAGAGTGATAGTTGGGTCGGACATGGTCTCCAGTCACGAAATTTGAGAGAACGAGCCTTCAGGACGACTCTAGGGTACTCTCACGATGTACACTGCAGAAGCGCTGTGCAGCTGTGGCGTGACTAGGAACTTCTGCTTCGAATGCCCCTGAGACAACTGTTTATTTCGAACGCGAAGACAGGTGGAGAATTCGCAGGACACCGTTGGTCCACTGCACACCGCTGCCCAATTTGGCGCACCGCGTCCTTCTGGCGTAAGTACTGTACCTGCTTTCACCGAGCACGGGATGAAAAAAAATACGTAAGCCACGTGGGAACTGATCTGGGTGATTATGGGGCCCTTTATAAGCGAAAACACGGATGTTGGCTACTTACTGGTAGTGAAGCTCGCAGCTTGCGAGTATCCATGTTGCCGCTGCCGCATGTCACGGTCTTGTGGAGAAGTAACTACGCGATGGCGCAATAACTGAGAGAAGTAACGACAAAGAGACGGAGATATATCTGTCAGTGTCTGTATATAAGCATTGCTTCGACAGATCGCACCCCCACACCACCGTCGCCATCACCATGACCGTATCCAAAAGCGTTTTATTCCACCCAATTAAGATCGGGCGTTCACAACTCCAGCATCGAGTGGTAATGGCACCGTTAACACGGCACAGAGCCGACGAAAATCACGTCCACACGGAGCTAGGGTTGGAGTACTACTCGCAACGTGCAGGCACGCCCGGAACGCTTCTAATCACAGAGGGTACGTTCATATCCCTAGAAGCAGGGGGAATGCCAAACGTACCGGGTATCTACAATGCGGCGCAGATCGCAGCCTGGAAACGCGTACGTGTATCTTTTGGAAAAATTTCCCGCGTGTCCTAATCGCCGTCACATGCCACTTTTACGCAGATTACGGACGCCGTGCACGCAAAGGGCTCATTCATATACCTTCAACTGTGGGCTCTTGGCCGTTCCGCCTGGCCTGAAGAACTGGCGCGCGAAGGTCTGCCCTTGGTTGGCGCGTCCTCCAAACCTGTATCGGAAGGGGGTCTAGCACCACGCCCACTTACTGTGCCAGAGATCCATCAGTGGATACAAGACTATGCGCAAGCCGCGCGGAACTCCATCGAAGCAGGCTTTGACGGCGTCGAGATTCATGGTGCTAATGGGTATATCATAGATCAGTTCCTACAGGACGTGACGAATGACCGCACGGACGAGTATGGAGGGAGTATCGAGCGAAGAAGCCGGTTTGCATTAGAAGTTGTGAGGGCAGTCACGGAGGCAATTGGACAGGATCGCACAGGGATTAGATTCAGCCCTTGGGGCGTTTTTCAAAGTACACATATCCCCCCGATCTGTCTTGTTCTCGTTGAATTTTTCTTTCTTGTTTTCGTAGATATGCGCATGGAGGACCCTATCCCTCAATTCTCGCATGTCATCCAATCAATCCACGACCTATACCCCGATTTCGCATATATCCATCTCGTAGAGCCTCCCGTTGATCAGGTTAAAGATATCGACCCAGGTAATAATGATCCCTTCCGCCACATTTGGGCTCCGAGACCATTCCTCTCCGCCAATCTGCATACTCCCGAAAGTGCACCCCGCGTTGCCGAAGAAAAAGGAGACGTAATTGTCTTCGGACGATATTTCATTTCAAATGTAGGCTATGCTGATCCAAGGATTGAACTTCGTGCTAACTGGATATTGTTTACGGTAGCCGGACTTACCACTCAGATTGAAGAAGGGGATTCCAGTCACGCCGTACAACCTCAAAACAATGTACCTCAGGTCTACTGCACTTGGATATACAGATTATCCGTTTGCTGAACACCAGGACGAGCTACTGGGCGGTGTGAGCCCGTCGAGCCTTCCATAGGCTAAGGGTTATTCGCGGTCGTGCAGTAGATTTTTATTCGTATTTTTATCCAGGTTTTACGCAACGGGGACCTGAGTGAGATAGTGTCATTTTTCGATATTAGGAATTCATTTCTTATCTCATGATATATTTTAGAGGTACAGTAACGATTTGAGTGGCTCATCTAATCTTACCTCAGGGTAGGTGATACCGGGTTTTATCCTAGCCTCGCCTTGTGGCGCACAGTTTAAACCATGAATGACCATCTACCAGAATAGGGAGTATTCGAAGTCAACTTAAGCTGACTTTCGCTAGCTACGATTGCGACCCTGCAGGCTGAGGTGGAGCACTCCACTAAAACATCACTTCCTCGCCGTTATGCCATGTTTGAGCTCCGCAGAGTCCGCAACGAAAACATTATTTCATTTTTGGTCTTCAGTGCATGTAAGCGAGGAGGATGAGTAAGGAATGCATCATCTTTTGTTATAAGCTTGAGAAAAGCACGAAAGGAGGTCTGAGAGCTTCTGCGCTAGGCTGAAGCCCCAGGAGGATACACGGCTCACAAGTGGATGGCATCTCATGCCGACCTTGTGCGCTGAGCTCCACTTTTCACTACGTCTTGCTCCACTTCCTCCTGAGGTGGAGCATCAAAAAGTTGGGTTTTCAACTTAAGTTGACTTCGAATACTCCCTAATAAACCCTGAGGAAGCATTGCAGGTAAAAATAATTATAAGCAGATCACATGAATTCCGTATATGAGCGATTCCTGGCTTTGCGTGTTACGTTCAGGGGTCCAATGCCATTGTCAGTTTCCCGTCTCTAGTTTAGAACATGAACCACCTAGGCGAGTAGTTTCAACCCCTTTGTCTGGTATTCTTACGGAGATCCACCGTCGATGTGATGATGGGCCTGGGGCAAGTGAAATAAGGGCAGGATTCTCAGGACAATCATTATTTGCGTTCCCCGGCTCTCTTGGTTCTTACATTCGTTGACTACTAGAATGGCAAGGTATCCTCTTCACAGCATTCGTGTGTGGCAAACTCAGGCATCGCCTCGAATTTCTAGAACATCAATACTTACACAAAAGGCTCGGGTTCTTCGCTGCTTAAGCGAGTATGGGTCGTGGGTGATTGTTGGGAGGGCTTCATTTATTCTAATGTTAGCTGCTCGTTGTATGCACTGCGTGTATAAACGATAGTAATGAACTCACCACTATGCTATTATAGAAAAGGACATGCATGCACTTATGTAGGAACCACCCCCTAGCTCTCCTGCTGGTTGTAGATAATGTTTAATAATGGGCATTCATCGCTAGCTGCAATTCTGGTGGATTCCATAGCCAATGCACTGAGTTTGTTGATAATCTTGCCACGGTTTTGAGTCGATGGATTGGGATGAAAGGCAAAGCATCTATAGTTGGATTCAGGGAATCAAACACCGACAGAACATCTAGAAAGAATTGTCTATATGAGTAGCGCCACATCCGTGTCTCGCAGCATATAACATAAGACGCGTGCGCAGCTACTTAGCTAGAATACGAAAAGATGGCACCCATTGTAATGAGTAAAAAGAGATAGAAAGGCTCTGAACTTTGAGTCAATATGACACACCAATTAGAATATCGTTGATTCAATCACGGTGATCATGTCCTTTGCCTGTGCTGTGCTTGTGGGTCATTCGGGAGTACCTGTTCGAGTCGCGTCCATTCCAAGTAACATCAATCTTCGTTTGCACTGCCAGTGCTATTTTGCATCGGATTCACCAGAGAAGGGGCCATAGAATAGGTGGCG
The DNA here is from genome assembly GCA_015039355.1 of Ramaria rubella. Lineage (NCBI taxonomy): Eukaryota > Fungi > Basidiomycota > Agaricomycetes > Gomphales > Gomphaceae > Ramaria > Ramaria rubella. Next base: position 44,199 of record MU134545.1, read on the forward strand.
CTGAGTGGCACGCATTGCGGTGGAGTCCGCCCCTGAGGCTGTCACATGGGCGGCTGTAGGCGGCTGTTACGTCGAGTATGTGCCACGGCGCACGCCGTTGCATTCTCTAATTCTAAGTTCTCGTTCTCGACAGCGTGTTCCGAAGACATTACCTACACCGTTACGCCAGAGAGCGAAATATTCATATATAGTCACTATGACTAGACTCCGACACCTCTCGGGCAGCGTGGCATGGGCTCCCGGTCTCTCTCGGTGTGTTGCCCCTAGCTACCCCTGCATCTTAACTCAACTGGGAACGGTCCCGTGGATCAGCGTGGATCCGCACACCCTCCCACACGCACAGTGCACTCTAATTCACCTGAAGAGTAGATGTTGATTCTAGGGGTATAAGGAACCCTTGGGGGGAACTTACGTAGCCAAGAAGCTGCTGTGCGGGGCGCTTTTGTCTCACGCACTCGATCACCGTCACTCGGGGCATCATGGACTATAAGTTATGACGCATTGAGGAGATTCGAGAACAATATTACTCCGACTTCCTCACTCCCCTCTTTATCTCCTATGGTTATGACGCCGAGACCATTCATCGCCCTGTTCGATATACCGTCTACTCTGGACCATCAACCATGGCGAGTCAGCTGACAATTTTCTGCACGAGTGCTGACGGCCTCCTAGGAATCCCAATACTTGGAAGGCGAGGTGAGTAGAAGCAACTTTTTAGTATTATATTACACCGTCTTGAACTGTTGTTGCAGAGCCGTACTAAACTATAAACGTTTACCATACAAAACAATCTGGCTTTCATACCCAGACATTGAAAGCACGCTCAAAAAACTGGGGGCACCCGCGAGGGCCGTTGACCCCCAGGGAAAACCACACTACATGCTTCCTGCTATTCTAGATACCAGCGGTGTTTCTCCGATACTAGTCACAGATTCCCTCAATATTGCCGAATACCTTGAAGAAAAATACCCAGAACGACCCATATTCCCCAAGGATGGCAAAGCACTCGAATATGCCTTCGAGGAAACATTCAACCGCATAGTGGGCCCACCAATGTGGAAGATGATGCTGCCGTTGGCGTGGAATATTCTGGATGAGCGTAGCCAGAAGTATTTTTGCGAGAAGAGAGAGCGATGGAATGGGAGTAAGGTGCTTGACAAATGGTGTCCAGAAGCACACATGACGGAGAAGGATTGGAATGCTCTCATGCATGGGTTTAACACCCTTGCGGCAATTTTGGACATGAACGGCCCTTCTCAGAAATTTGTTGCTGGAGGTACAGAGCCCACTCGTGCGGACTTGATCATCGTGTCATATCTCGCGTCTATTATTGTTGCTGCGCCAGAGAAGTGGAACGAAGAAGTGCGACATTGGAGCAATGGGAGATGGGAAAAGCTATGGAAGTTATCTGAGCCGTGGAGGGTAATTCATTGATGTGCAGTGAGATTTTTTTTTCCGTCGTGTCTATCAACTTTATAGTCGATCGCATACCCTAATCTCTTTCACATTCGGAATAAACAATAGTTTAGGTCATACCTGTGAAGATCTCTCATACCTTACCAACCATTTTTGAAATACGTACTCCATCGGGGGCCAGAGGTCAGTCCACCAATAACACAGATTGTTTAGATCTGTTATCGTCGACCCGAAATGAAGCATTGAACAGATCACGATTACTTTTGCTCCTAAATCCCTCTTATATGTGGATACCTCCAATGCGTAAAGACAATTGACCTTATTAAACCTGTTTGGCAACCCGAGTGCACGGACGCAGATCCAGATCAAACAGAAGAATCATAAGACCGTTATATTTGCACGAACTTTATCCCCGCGTGTCCCAATCTTCATGCCTTCAGGGACTGGGATACAGCTTACGGGGGTCGCAGATGTGTATCGATATCGTAAGGATCATAGCAGCCCAAAGGTTGCCGGTAGCCAATAGGGAAGACTGCCGAGTATCTTTCAACTAGTGTTCCCAATCAATTTGGAAACCTCCTGGTGACCAGTCGTTGGGATCAAGATGAAAACAAGATAAATCTAGAGATGACCGTCTTGTGATACGTTTCATCTGTTTTATCCCACACCACCACTGTTGAGCATCACATGAACCAAAGTTGTGCCAAGATTGGCAATCGGAGATTAAAACAGGTCCTCTGTAGGTCCCTGTTTACAATCAGCCACGAGATTAATCTCAGCGAATCTCCATCCCCAGATTCGCCAGATTGCATAAGTATCCTGCCCCCGCACTCAACCACGCAACCACTCTTCACCACTGAGAATCACTAACACGGGAAACTCCTGTACCATGGTTCTCAAACACAACCAGCCGATCACTCCTATTATCTTCACCAACAAGGAAAACATTATCTTCAAGCCGTCGACCGTAGTCCTGTGCAACACCAACGGCCGTCGGCCACGCTCCCACTCCCTTAGCACACCTCCTGTTCTGGTTGCACGCGAGGCTTCCCGTGATCCTGCTCATCGACGGGCGCAGTCTTCGACTGTGAGAACTCCTACGCGCACGCTCAGAACCGCTGCCGAAGACCTCGAGGTTGAGATAGCAGAAGTTATAGCACCTGATGGCTCCCAGAGGAGCGTCAAGCTACCGAGACACCTCAAACGCCCCACTTTCCGTGATATCTCGCCTGCTGCCTTAGAAGCAGTCGACCCTGACCTTAAAGGGGTCGCGATGGAATACATTCTTCAGAGTTTGCAAGCTGTTGGACCACGGTATGATTCATTCTTGATGATTCATTCAATCCGAGTCGGGCTTATTGATTGGTTTAGAATGCTCACGGTTGCAGCGACTACAACAGCCAACCCACCGCGTGACCGCCTTCCGCGAGAGCTCGAAGTCGTGATCAACGATTTGTCTGCCGAGGCACCTACGCATCTCTTTGCCATATATTCTACGCCCACGTCCCAGGTAGCACTCCATCCCGCTCACGCGCTCGTGCTCGCAGCCCATTGCTCGCACCTCCCCACGCTTCTTCATTCAAAACCTACCCAGCCTACCTCGGCTGGCTCCACCCTGACACTCCCGGTCGTACCCCTTTGCCTCCCTCATCCTGCCACATTCCCGATCCTCCTATTCTACCTCTACACAAAACGTCGAGAACATCTTTTTGCATCGTTGCTGCCCATGGTTTCCCGGGACGCGAATGAATCTATCGAGCAGCTCGCACGAACCCTCGCCGCGACTTTCACTGTGCAGGCGCTCCTGTCACACGCAGCTCGGATACATGGCTTTTGGAGAAATGTCGCGACGCTAGGGATATTTGACGACAAATTGTGGCAGGTGATGGAAATGGCATGGGAGCTACTGGGGAGGGCACTGGCGATTGGCACTGTTGCGACATGGCACGCGTAACCAACATTCTGATTTTCCCCTCCTATCCTACAGCTCTCTAATTTTGGCATATCATTATCGATTTGATTCTTGTCTTTGGTCACTGGGTTTTTTTCTCAGACGTACATATCCCTCTCAAATCTGAGAAATAGGTAGGTTGCGCGATTTATCGGCTCTTCCGATTTATCGGTCTTCTTCCTATAGACTGAACAGTTTTAGATACTCATGGCAACTACCCTATCGTCAAGCCCTCCCAGCAAATGTTTTAATTTACACGTTCAACCAATTGTGAGTCGTCCGGCCTCGGAGATTAGCGCTTAGCCTCCGTCCCGAACACCCGGCGGATCGGGCTGCTTTTCTTAACAGCTATGATACTGTACAGAGTGAATCATTCACAAGTATGCAAAGCATCGCTGTGTCAAGTCAACCTGAATGTCAAAACTGATTTCTCCATTGGATGGGTCCAGACAGGTCTAGACAATTATGGTGTAGCTAAGTTCACTCTACTATTATAACAACGGCCCTGCCCATGCCCGTATCCGTAGAATTCGGAATTGGCAAGCTGGCAGCGGCCTGTACGGATACGGTGCCGAGCTCTATTCCTTACATAACGATGAGTTTCCACCTCTTGGAAGATACTTCTTGGTATTTGTGTACTTTCAAAGTGTTTTTTTTTGGTCTTGGATTGTTACAACAAACAACGTAATTTCTAGGTTGTAACCTGTTCATTTGAAGTTGAACTCACTACTTATATGGATCTAATCCATTGAAATTTGAAACTCAACATAGCTCGAACGAGATGCTTCACTATCTGCTTATTTGAAAAAAATCCTTCAAGTTCCAGAGAGGTTATTACATCCAATTCTCTGTACTGCTGGTTTCATCTACTCAGCCGCCAACTCAGTTGAGGCTCACAAAAGAACTGAGTTGTTTTTAGGGTATATTGGATCCTCTAACTTAAATACAATGACCGTAAACACCAGAAAATGCTAATATTAAGGCTGAGTGTGGCCCATGGAGGGGATAGGCACTATTGTCATAAAGTACAGCTATACTTTGCCTTTGTCGCGGCCGCCTTATTGGCGGACACCTCAAGCTCCGGGAACGTACCACTATGCATGCACATCTCGCGGAAGACTAAGTGAGAGGTCAATTACATAAGTCGGATGGGGAATGGGCCAACAAAACACTCACCACTACCTTCGGAGTGAATGAGGTTGAAAGGTGTGTCGAATTCAACAATGCGACCATTGTCCAAAATAATAAGCCGATCGTACTGTTTAGGTTTAAGACTCGAGCAGGCTATAGCAAAAACGACGTACATCAATCACAGTCCGAAGTCGGTGGGCAACTAAGATATGACATCAGAACACGCCGGGTCCAATATATGTGTACATGCACTTACCAGTAAGTAAGAGAGAATTCTTGACTGCAACGGCTCAAAACGTTATTATACTATTGTTGTAAATCTCGAAATATTGCTCACATTCTTCCCTTATCGTAGTCTGTATTTTTGCGTCTGTTTCATAATCTATCGAACTAGTAGCCTCGTCAAGTATAATGATAGCGCTCTGGCGAAGCAGAGCCCGTGCCATAGTAAGCAGTTGGCGCTGTCCCTGACTGAAATTGGAACCTCCAGCTGAAACTTGAGTCTCAAGGGTGACGGTTCCTTGCTTATCTTGTTCCACGATCTCATCAACTGCAGATGAAACATTATCCTCATTTTCCATATTTCGTGAAATAGACGACGCTCGTGAGGGTCTAATGGACGAATAGGCACTTTCCGACAGAAGATGAACGCGCGCTAACGCATCTCTACATTCTTCGTCGCTGTAATCTCCGAAAGGATCAAGATTTTCCCTTTGAATTTCACGTCAGGGATACCAATATATTTGTAGAACGGCTTGTATACCTTATGGTGCCAGAGAATAGGACAGCGTCTTGCGCAACAAAGGTCTGGTTATAATTTTAAATTTAGCGACTATCAAGGCCAGTATGCCAGCGGACTCACGAGGCGAGATCGTAAATCTTGCAATCCTATTGATGTGATATCAATGCCATCGATTTTTATGGAACCACTCGAAGGATCCGTCTCCATGATTACCATGAGAACAAGTACGAGCCGAGGATGGGTTTTTACTTACAAAACGCAGAAGGCTCATCGCTAATGTTGATTTGCCACTTCCTAGTACAATGGATTAACGAAGCCACATGTGGAGAGTAAGCATCGTGGTACCTGTTCGTCCCAAAAGTCCAATTCGTTCGCGAGCTTTGAGAGCGAAGGAAATGCCGTGAAGAACTGCAGGGAGATCTGGTGCATATCTCTAGATGAGAACGATATCAGTCTCTAGCAGACTCATCGTTTTGTATGTACCCACAACGACCAGATCTTCGACGACGACAAGCGAATCATTGTTTGAATTAGATGGCCAGTATGCCGGGGGACGATTGGATTCAATTATAACAGGAGGTTCCTGGGGTATTTCCAGATACTCAACAACCCTTTCTACAGCGCTATAATCTGTGTAAGCACTCGGGATAACATTAGTGGGAAAAGACTTGCTTTAGGTCAAGCTCGAGCTGGGTCCAGGACCTGTAAAAGAAAAAATCAGTTCTAGACGTCTTGATGTCTGGACAAGCCGCCATCACCTGCACGTCGTGAAAACCTACGATATCTCGTTAGATATTAAGACACAGTACTGGGGGGAAACTTACCGCAGATGTGAATGCCATGGCGGCGGTAATTGTGACACCAGCGAGACCTATTCTTATTACTTTAGTAAGAGATCTTTTCATGAGCAGTTGCGCTGACCAGCCCCAATTGCACCAGAAAGAGCGAGCAATGTAGCGAACAAAACCGCAATACCTCCTAAAATGTCAAAGCGCAATGACAGCCATCTAAGAGGCGTTCGTTTAGCGGATAATGCGAGGGAGTGGGAAAGCGTGCACACCTGTTGGTCATCTTGAACGCTGAGGAATATGATCAGTATTGAGGGATCTAATTATTTGTGAAACACAGTGACATACAATATCGCATCTATGGGCACGTGAGTCGAATGTGCCAAGCAGTATTATAAAGACTGATGTACCTTGGACGATGCGTCAACTTTGCTGTGGAAACAATCCAGGAAACGTCTCTCAGATGAGAACGCCCTTACTGTAACCTGAGGAAGAAGGATGATGATGCAGTACAACAAATACAAGTACAAAGACTAACAATGCCTGCAAGCAGTTCGGAAAATGTCGAGAAAAGTGGAGAACGTGAGTTGGCTTCCATGCGACAAAGATCTCTCCCAGAGGTTCTAGGGTGTAAACTGTTAGAGCTATACACCAAAGCCGTACACCTTTAATGTTACTTACAGATACATCATACCAAGACGATAATATACATATCCAAGTACCACCGCTGGGATAATGAAAGGCGGCGAAAAAAATACTACAGTCGCTACAGCAGCGATAAACGTTGCGATAGACGAGTTGACCGATTGGAGGGACGAGCTTAGCGAAGTATCGATGTTTTCGATGTCCTTGCCAAAACGGTTCAATATTCGGCCTAGAAAGTAACGTTAACATGAGAATGAAGGCAGATAAACCGTCGAAGCACTTTACCTGTGGGAGTCGAATCATGCCAGCGCATGGTGGCCCGTACGACACCGATCAAGAGTTGTTTGAACAACAGTCTTGACGCACGCAGACCACCCGTGTATTGAACAACAATGTTGATGATGCCGATGGTGGCCACGCCAAAGCTAATGGTTGCATAGACCGCAACATAGAATAACGGATGAACGTCCGCTGACGGAAGCTTGGCATAAGTTACGTTGTTTGACAAGCCTGAGAAAGGGACATTGGTGAAGGTTACAGCAGAGTAGATGGAGAGGTCCCTTTTGTCGATCAGAGAGGAGAAAGAGGGTGAGTAGAGGAGATATGTCTCGGCATTAGCCTGAGGATAGGCCTGCAAACCAATGGTCAGACACCCGAAAAGACATCAGTTGCAACACTCACTTCCCCCCACAGCTTTATCCACAGCTTCTCCACAACACCTAGTAATTGATACAAACAAATCAAGCACACGATCGTAGCCCAAACCCAATAAGACGATGCCCTCATGTATGTTTTATATATGCGCAGCTTCACATTCCCCGTTGCGCGCACCTCGTCTTTGACGAGACACGTTTTTTTCTCTTCATTCGTACGTTCTGCCTCAGGGACTTTGGGAGGAACCTTGCGAGCCTGCACTTTTTGTTCAAACGGAGAATCTTTGGTGATGGCGTCTAATAAGCCTTGTTTGCGCAAGTCTTCGGTGATGCCTTGTACGTCGATGCGTCCATCTAGGAGGCGAACAAGGTAATGTGCTCCTGGAAGAACCAGTTCCACATTATGTGTTACGAGAACCTAATACCATCGTTAACTAAAACAAATGCTATGAATAAAACCTCACTCACGACTGTCCGATTGGCTAAAAGGGGACCCATCAAGAGCCGTTCATACAGGCACAGCGCCGTGTGGCTATCCTGCTCTGGTTTCAGTGATCTACACACGACAACGCATGGTGAAACCAAAATAAGATACAAACTCACGACTGCGCTCAGTGGATCATCAAGTAAAACACACTTGCTTCGCGCATACACCGCTCTCGCAAGCGCCACTCTCGCCTTCTGACCCCCAGACAACGATATGCCCCTCGACCCCACCTCCGTCAGGTCGCCATTCTCAAGGATCGCCAAGTCGGGGTACAACGCGCAATTTTCCAGTACAGCTTCATATCGTTTCTCGTCATACGGCGTTCCGAAGAGGATGTTTTCCCGGATGGTCTGATGTTGTAGAAATGGTGCTTGGGCTGCGTATGATATGCCTGCGTAGCCGTTTTTGTCGATGTGTTTTGGGTGTTTGGGGAGGAGGAGTTTGCCGTTTCCTGGGAGCATGGTCATCTCGCCTAGGAGCGCCATCTGATGGTGCTGGTCAGCTAAGGTATATTTGGTAGCAAGGCCGACAACGAAGACTCACCAGTAGGGCAGTTTTTCCCGAAGCAGCTACAAAGAGTAAGCGTCAGGACGAATGAGAGATCAGAATAAGTGTGACACACTAGGGCCAGCGATGACACTCAATTTCCCCTCCGGAAAAATCACATCGATGTCCCTCAGCTCAAACCGACGTTCTTCAGGTTCTCGAATAGTAACAGAGGTGCCTTCGCTGAGATCATCCGAGTCGGACCCTGATCCCACCACCAATGAAGCCGAAGACCAAGAGGGCGCAGCACTGGCAGAGGGCTCGATGCCCTTCTGCTCTTCAATCTCGTTCCACTTGAACGACGCATGTTTGATGCCTAGCCGTGAGTCTTCGTCTCCGTCTCCCAAGCGTCCCTGGACCGCGGTGTCAGATTTGACGCTTGAGATTTCAGGGGAGACCTCGTCTTCATCAAGGAAGGTTTCGATGCGGTCTAGAGCTACGGCAGTCTGTGAGGGGTTTTAGTAAATGAATTTATTTGCATGTTGGGAAGCTAGGAGGTTGAATGAAGTGTACCTGCAGCATTTGGATAATCCACGTCGGCACTACGTTTAACGGTGCACTGTCGATATTTCGTTGTTAATCCAATTTCAAATCGTGGTGAAGGCTCGATCAGAACGCACCGCAGCATGTTGAATAGCGCAATGGACTGGAAAAAAGAACAGATATAATCTTCAAACCCCATTCATATTCTAAATCTTGACACAATTATTCACCGTAAAGGCAACCGGCACCGTCAACTCATGCCCAGACATAACGAACGTCAGAAAAGACACCACCGATACGAGAATCGGCGCAGTCGTCCACAACATTGATAGCATAACCTGATTGATTCGACCTAGCGAATCATTAGCAAACGGGTTTCTGCCTGACGGGTATGATACATACGTTTCGAAAGCCATCCAAGTTCGAATTTGCGCGCGTCGAGGACGCGCTCGATCCAGCGGTTTTCCCACCCGTAGAATTTTACGAGTTTGACCTTTAGATGTCAGACTAAATCAGTTTGCTTTCATAGCAAGGTATTCATAAACGCACGGCACTGAGCAACTCGTTTACGATTCCCATACGTTTATCCCGCGCCGCGAGAAGTCCCTTTTGGATACGGGTGTTCTTAGCAGCGAATCATGATAAGTGGGTTGTCCCGAAGCAGAGGGCGCGAAGGTGCTCACCCTTTTAGCGAGGAAAGAATTTAGAGGGGACGCTACAACCAAACAGATAAAACCAGCGAATGCAGACAGTCCAAGAAGCCTGGTTGATTGTTGAGACACAATGCTCCAGAATAGTAATGTAACGTACTGATACAAAAATATGGACGCAATAGCGATCTCGAACGGTGCACCCTAAAGACGATCCATTTTCCCCGTCTAGTATGATACGAAGAGGAGGAGAGGAACGCACATATACAATATACGCCCCTCCGATCATATTCGAGATACTACTCGCATCTCCGCTCATCAAATTCGTAATTTTCCCAATATCAGCTCCTATCTGATTCTTAGGGCTCTCCTTCGAGTTAGCCCACTCTTGCTCCTTCTGCTTCTGCTTTGACCCCAGGCTGGGAGCGGTGATACCACTTCTAAAGCTTTCGGATGTCGTCACGGAGCTCGAGAGATTAGTGCCGGGTCCGGCCCTGATTTTGGGTCCCTCCGTCTTCTTGTCGATAATCCCCGAATAATCCTTGCGCACTACGGCCTTCGCGAATATACTTGCCATCAGTTCGCTCCTTACACGCGTAGTCGCGCGCCGGCCGAACCAGATGTGAAGAAGGTCAGCGAGGGAGCGGCAGATGGCGCAAAGGAATGCAAGGAAGGCATAGATGTAAGCGCGGGAGCGGGCTTCAGAGTTGTTCTGGTTGGCGGAGCTTAAGGAGTCGAGGATGCGTCTGTGGAATGAAAGTAATGGCGGAGGTTAGATTATGGGTTTGGAGTTGGGGAGGAGAGGTGGATACTGACTTGAGGAAGAAGGGTCCGGCGTAGTTGAATGTAATGCTGATGATTGTCATGAGGAAATCGAGGCTGCGTTGAGCGTTAGGAAAGAAGAGAAAAATATTATATGGTAAATCTACGGCAAGTGGACGTACGTCAGATCGTATGAGTTTGCCGCCCAGATACGACGGAATAGCGTTTTGCGTCTGTATAAGCGGATTGTGAGAAGCTTATAATCGAGATTTAGGTGTGCAGTAGGATTGGTGGCGACAGAACTAGCTAAAAGTTTATAGAATATGACACATCAACACATACGTTATTGTTGCGAACTTCAGATAGAGGGCCTTGCATTGCATTGTAGGCGACAAGTCCCACACGTCCGTCTCATTCAGTGTCTGGTTCTTTCCCTATAACAGACTGTAAGCGTCACGATCGCAGGAACAAACAATTGCACCACATACTTTCTTAATCAGAGGATATGTCCATTCAAATGTAATCCAATTCCATAATGAAGCATAGTCTTCAGGGGTGCCTTGGGGCTAGTGCGATATTTAAGAGCTCGCATGGGCAGACATCAATTAACTCACGATTTTCTCTTTTGATGATACCTCGTTCGGTGCATTGAGCGGCATACGCACAACAATGGTCAATAGTGCTAGGACGACCATTAAGTGCGCGGTCGTCCCAACCATGGTCCACGCGACGGGCGGGATACCAAACGTCTCATGATCGTACCAGATCGTACCAAAACGGAATGCCCCCGTCCCGAGTTGAAACAAATAAAAAACGAATAAATCGAAGGGTGGTGTTACTTTCGGACGAACGACAGGTACGACAATGGCAGGCAACCAAGACAAAAAGCTAAAAAATGGAGTAATAGTGCGGTAGTCCAATCTACCTAGCAAAGCTAGTCGGTAACTTGATATTCCCAACCAAGATGTTGCTTCTGCGAGAGCGAGACCCGACAAGCACACCGTGCGCCACAGCGGTGCCTTTGACTTCCTGGTGAGTTGCACGGATGGTTCGCCGCTCCTTGGAGGCTGATGAGTGTGAAGTAATGCCTCTGCTTCGTTAAGTGGTAGAAACCGTGTGAAAGTTGGCTTTACAACGCCAGCGATCCTGGGTGGTAAGGGGATTGAAAGACATAGCACGAGGCTGATGAGGACAAGTGGAGAAACGGACTCGAAGTAGGAACGAGTGCAAGGATCCGTCCACGAGCCACCCGGTGCAGAACAGAACATCTAGGCGAAGTGCGGACATTCTTTGAGTCAAATCATCTTTATATAAGTATAGTGGCGCTCCATTCAGTTCGGTTCACGCATGTCCCTTCTGGAAAACAGTTTCAGAGTCGAACTAAAGTGATTACATAATGGGGCGTTCGCTTCAGGTCTGTCGGCGTGCCTACTCGCCTAGCCTCCGTAATAGTCACACGACCACGAGTTCAACTGGAATGCCAGGTATTTCTAGAGTAGTTTGTTACAACTACCTGCCTCATAGAAAGAAACAAAAAGGAAAAAAAGAAAAGAACGAATACATACATTCCCATTCTTGGAAATCTTTGGCGGACTGTTTTTTTCTGTTGATTATTACGGCTGCGTCTAGAGGAAGCGCCCATCGAGGTGTTCAGTTTGTAGGACGCATTGCCAGATGCAGAAAGAGATAACGGTCCTAGTAGAAGGCCAACACGTTTCGTCACTGCACGAGGAGGGGATCTAGAAACAATGGAAGGCCCCATCAACGCCGTAGGGCGGTCCAGCCACCGTTGACGGCTTCGAGACCAGGACATCACATGTAGCGCAGCCCTTAGAAAGGAGACAACATGAGTAACCACCGTGAAAATAGGTATGGAGGACGCTACTTCGACGCTACCCAGGGGTTACTTTTGTGGCGAAGGGGCATTTAGGGTTTGGCCATCAGTCGGGTGGCGGACTCTTGTCTTATGATACCCCTGGTCCTGAAAAGGGCTGAACGACGTACGCCAGCGTGTTGCTCAAGATGTTCGCGGAACACTGCTAGCACAGATTTGCAAGTGTAGGAAAGTAAGAACGAACTTCAAGAAAAAAAGTCACATCTCCATCTCCAACCATCTCGAACTCCGGCACCTTATGTAAACTATCTGAGATGAATGGTCCGATTCAATGTTTGCTTACTTAGTATCCTGATCGCTGGTCCCGGTCATGTACTTAACTTTATTGCTGAGGCTGGCGGAGAGCGCACTCCTGCGAGTACGTACTAGATCAAGAAGAAGGGGTAATTAAGTGAGTGGCTCCTGCGCCGACATGCCGAGTGGTACCGCTTCCGATCCACACCCAACTCCGCTGTCAGAACCATGATTGAGTGCGAACTCAAACCAATCAAACTTTATACCAAGGGGTAGTCGACAATGGGCAGCACAGGATCCTATCCCTCTCCCTTCCACTTTCTTGTCGCTGGCGACTATGGCACTTTGTGTCATTCTCACTTTGCTCCTTGCTTCTTCCACAATTTGCTGTAACAAACCCCTTCTCATGATATATGTTTGATAGGTTAACTAAATGATTTTTCAGTGGCCAGCCGCCCTCAGGACTCTTCGAAATCTAGCGTGACCAAGAGGCAGTCGGCTACAGGAACTGTGAGAGAGATCGGACTTCTTCTAAATCAGAAGCTAAACAAATACGCCAGTGTAACGGAGAGGCGGGACCATTCAACACAGTCGTTACAGAGTGCACAACACTACAATGCTCATGCTCGCAAGAATCACTTTATATCTACGCAAACAAGACACTCCAATGTAATGCGGATGCTCAGACTATGGCCGAAGTGCAGTACGTATTGAACGGTATGTCGTCGCAAGCTATGACTTTTTATCTTGAGTCTGGCCAGTCTAATGCATGGTTGTAGCTCAATCAAGCCAGTGTCGCTCAGAGGGTTTTCAGGTTTTAGATCTTCGGCTTCCACTTCAGAACACTGCTTCCGAAATCTTGGAAGGGATATATTCCATGGATGAACGTGTGTTGCGGAATCCCAAACTCAAATTCTTCTAAATCACTTATAACTCGGCAGAACTCAAACGGGAACAGACTGCTTTTCTGGCCCTTCAGATAGCAGGTGGCCATGTCGGGCTCGTGATCCTCATGGTTGTAGCCGTCTTTTCCAACCGAAGAAACCGCGATCCGACGTATTTTAACTTTTGTTTGACTTGGCTGTTTTCTAGCATTGTGTTTTCCCTTTCGTGAGTGTGCCAGACTTCCCGCTCACCCCGTATTACGTTTAAGAGCTTTCTAACCACAAATCGTAAGCTAGGCTATATGGAGGCAGCACAGAGAACATTATCAAGGATCCACTTTTGTTAATGCTTCCGTCCACGCCATCCAAATTGTGTCTTACGCAGGCAGCGCTCACCGGTGGAGTCCAAATCATGACTACCTGTTCCAAACTCGCATTAGTAATTCAGGTATTACGACGATAATCCACTACACTCGCGTCACTCACATTCATGCCCTTCCTCCATAGCTATGGTTAAAACTATACACTGGAATTACAGGCAACATAGGAAAAAAATTAGGTCGTGGGTTAACGATTACGGTACCACTTCCGTCCCCTGGAAAAGATAAGGTTGCTAATTCAGTACTCCTAATTTAAAAAGCTTGTTGTCGCACCGTACCTGTGTTTCTTGCTGTCCTCATTTCCTGCATTACTAGTGAGTCTGTTCCGCTGGCATTAGACCTCTTATCTTATGCAGGTCATTGAAAGCCTGTGCAAATCGATGGTGTTGTGAGGCAACGGGTTGGTATACCGGGAAGGTTTTATTGCATGTTGGAGAACGGAACTTCAATGTCAGTCGTCTCTTTGCACGAATCCGGGGTGGCCTAGATCTCATATGTGCTCTGCAGTCTCGTCAGCGTGTATGGGGTAATGCTTGGGATGTTGATATTAACGCTCATTGTTGATGGTACGCTCTACCTTTGAGCCGGGGAACTTGGCTTAACACACCTTCCGAATACCAGCATGCATAATATGTACCATTTACAGGCATTGGCGTGTCTTTCGACGTATCGGAGGTAAAGCCCCAGACCTGTTTCCGGTTCTTGTGCGTGTCAGCGTTTTCAGCGGCTATCGAGTCGTGGTCGCTGTGTAAGTTCATGTTTTTTTTTTCTCTGGGGGGGAGAGCCGGCACTAGTAGCGGTTAAAATGATTTGAGCTCATTTTTAAATTTCGCTTTACCTTCAGTGCGTACGGGTCGGTCTTACTGAGACAGACGGTGATACTCTCGTATACGGGAGACGATCCTTTTTACATCCCGGTTTGGGTTGACATGCTGCAAGCTACAGGTAGGGTTTATTTGCGCGACTGGTTTGGGTCTTCGCTCACTTGGTACTCTGCAGTCCCACTCTTTGCATTCTTCATCTTCGGGTTTGATATCGTAAGTCTTTATCCCTTTCTGCTCGCGGTCACCTCCATTTGACGTATATATTAAATTTTCAGGAGGCCTTGAAACAATTAACATCTTGGCGGAAGTCTCGAAACGCTGGATCGTCTCAACTGTCTAGCGACGGAGGAGACGAGACGACGAACCTAGAAAAGGAAAAGGACGCCTGTGAGGCCTGAGACCGACGCATCACCGCTGACCGCAATTCTATCAACGACTCCACGAGGCAACGCTGTAGCGTCCTGTATCCTTTAATGCTCGGTGCGATACTGTGGAGTCTCATTAATACTCGACGCGAGCGTCCACCTACACCGAGAGTCTTGCACGAAGGGCAATATTATGGGATACAGCACGGATTCCGGGGGAGGTTTATTGCGTTCGAGGGTATACATTCCATCAGCGATGTCGATGGGAGGACTAGCAGGGCTACATTATTCCCGGCGCAACTTTATGACTTTATGCATATTTGGAGTATGCAGTTTAATATTATATATTAATTAATAATAGCCCGAAGGCAACCGCGGTGTACACGGTAATAAGACTTGTCTAGTACGACTGAGACACTTTTAGATAAAGACAGAGTTCAATTTCACATTCACATATAGACAACTACAACTAATCAATCCCATAGTCTACTTAAACCCGTCGCTAACCAAGAAAACAAAAACGAAAACACGGCACTGAGCCCAAGAAATCTAGAGTGTTTGTGTCGCAACAACAACAAGGGTGATAGTTCGAAGAAAATGAAGGGAAAGGGACGGCGAGTCTCGACGCCCAGGTACTGAAAAAATGGAATAATATCAGTGAACGGATAATATCAATGAATGAAACACGGAGCAGTGAGTGACTCGAAAACATGGGGAATATCAATGTATAAAACAACACATAATAGCTTTTGGCATTTGCAACAAGAAGAAAGAGGGTGTCCCGATACCGATCAGTACTCGGTGGTCAATGTTATGCATAAGTCGACGATGCAAGAAATAAATTTTTTTAATGTTCTGTTCTCAGAGAACGCGCTCTTTTTCGGACACGCAACGGAGCCAAATCTCGCCGGGTCGACTAAGAGCAAAGCACCAGTCAGCACGCCCGCCTCACCGAAAACATTGAACGCAATGCAAACACGCACCTCCGCGCACGAAGCAGACGGAACACCCTCCCCGCCTCGCCCTTGCCCAACTTGGCGCTCAACCCCCCAGACGCATGGAGCGCCGCAGCCGACACCTGCTCTCCACACCTCCCGAGGAGATCAGCGAGCCCCTCATTCGTGCCCTCTGTTTCTATGACAATGGTCCCCGCCCATTTGGCATCGACAACGAGCCCTTCGGTGTCCGGAATGGGCTGGCCGGCGCGGATCTGGAACTGGGAGCGGTGCACCCACCGGAGGACGGCGTGCTGCGAGCCTTGGGCGCTGCGAGTGTGGTGTGAGAACGGCTGGCGTATATATGAGGGGCTGGTGGGGGTGACTCACGACTCGGTCACGACACGATCCTGCAACAACCTCACTCCATTCGCAATTTCCGTCCCCCAGGGCGTGATATCAATCTGGCACAGCGGGTTCCCCGTCGCACGAATCACTTTATGGAAGTAGGACGGCGGAAACGCGAGCGAGTGCAAGTAGCGCGGCAGCTCGCCGATGGGACTATAGTTGTAATCCAGGTCCTGCACAAAACACGTCTCAGCATCGCGCCCGCAAAGACAACAAGAGAGACGACGCGGAAGAAGACAAAGCAGAAAGAGGAAGCAAAGCAGAAAGAGGAAGCAAAGCAGAAAGAGGAAGCAAAGCAGAAAGAGGAAGCAAAGCAGAAAGAGGAAGCAAAGCAGAAAGAGGAAGCAAAGCAGAAAGAGGAAGCAAAGCAGAAAGAGGAAGCAAAGCAGAAAGAGGAAGCGGAAGCGAACACGAAAATAAAAAAAACCACCCACAATCAAATAATTCCCATCCCAAAGCAGCCTTCCCGCATTCATCTCATCCATCACCGCCGCATCCCACACTACATCCCCCGCCCGCATCAAATGCAGCACCCCCGCGCGCTTCAGCTCCTTCTCGCACTCGAGCACACTCTCGTCCGACAGCCACGCGCCATTCGGAGACGGCACGAAGAGACGCAGAACGGGCGCATGTTGCGGGCGAAAGAGCGGGGAGGAGAAGCGTCGCGTGTGTGGGGCAGCGGCGGCGTGTGCAGCGTGCCCGTGTCCGTGGGCGTGGGCTTGCTGGGGCGTCCTTGGGCTATGTGGACCTGGCGCGTTCTGGTGCTGCGGGTACGAAGCATGCGATTCCGACGAGGGCGCCGCGCTCTGCAGCGACGCGTGCCGCGAATGCGTGGGTGTCGGCGGTGCGATGGGGTAGATGGGCGAGACGGGCGACGTAGGCGATACAGGCGATGCGCCGGCGCCCGCACCGGTTCCTGCTGTTGCGTGCGCGGCGCGCGCCGCGGCATCAGCTTCGGCTTGTGCGCGGAGACGCAGCACGAGGCGCGTGAAGGAGCGGCACGAGGCCGCGAGGGCGCGGAGGACGCGGGAGGAAGGAACACCAGACGAGCCCTGCTGCGCGATATGGGCTTCGGCCAGACTCGCATATTCATGCATGGGCGTCGACACGCCACGGAGGTACGCATTGAGGTCCTGCAATTAGACATCACACACCCGTCAATAACCCACGAACGAACGAACGAACACGAGCAGCACACGAGTAGCGCGCACCTTCAGCGAAATCACGAGCGGCTCCTTGCCCGCGCCCGCTCCCCACCGGACATACCCCACCGTCCTCAAATACCGCTCGAGCACCACCTCCCTCAGCTCCCTCACACCACACAGCGCATGCCGCACCTCCCTGTTGAGCGCGAGGAGCGTAAGGAGATCACTGTACGCAAGGTATCGCAAGAGGCCGTGCAGGAGGTGCGGGTGCGCGAGGTGCCGCTCGATGGGGTAGTACGTCGGCGGCGTGGGCGTGGGAGTCGAGGGAACGCGAACATCGCCCTCCTGTGCCAAGTCTTCCTGCGCAGAGTCGTGCTCCACGCTCGACTCGAATTCAGCGCCAGCACTGGGGTCAGAATCGCGCTCCGCGCTCGTCTCGTGGGAGTATTGCGACATGGAGTCCATGGATTCCTTCGCTTGGTGCTCTTGCCGCGCGGGCGCGTGAGGGAGGGCAGCCTGCGCATCGACCGCACGCGATTTGATCTCCCCCTGCCGCAGCCGCGCCTCCGCCTCCGCCGCTAAGAGGGGCAGCGCCGGGGGCGCGGGTGCGGGTGCGAGTTGGGTAGCTTGTGGGATGCGCGGGAGGCTGCTGCCGCGCGTGGGGAGGGCAGTTGTGCGTGGGGCTGTTTGGGCGGGGAGGGACTGCACGGAGGGAGTCAGTACGTGCAATGGAGGGTTCGGACGTTCAAAGCAAATAAAACCATACCTCAGCACTCCCCTCCCTAGCCCTCCCTTTTGCAACCCCCGCACCGCCCGCCCCATCCCTCCCCCACACCACAACCCCCTCCAACCTTGCAAACGGATCCGCATCAAGCTCAAAGCCCGAGCCGCGCCGCACAGGGTTGCGGTGGTGCGTAGGCGTGTGCGTGGGGGGTTTCGTGCCGTTCGAGGTGGAGGTGTGCGTGTGCGTGGGGGGTTTCGTGCCGTTCGAGGTGGGGGTGTGCGTGTGCGTGGAGGTGTGCGTGGCGGTGTACGCGGGGTGTTTCACGCCATTCACGCCATTCCCATGGGCGTGCGATTTCGTGCCGTTGGATCCGCCCGCCCCTACGCCCGCGAGACCGGATGTAGCTGTCAGTGTCGGTGTCCGCGCGGGTGTAGCTGTCGGCGTCGGCGTCGGCGTCAGTGTCGGTGTAGAAGAATGAGAATGCACAAGCGGCACGCCGAGGGGGTGTTGTACCCCATTCTGTGCGGATGTGGATGCGGGTGGGGAGAGGGATGGGGATGGGGAGCTGGACGCGGAGGACTGTTTGCGGAGTTTGCGGGGGGTTGGGGGGTGTGCTGGTGGTGCTGGTGCTGATGTAGATGCGGATGTGGATCCCGCCGCTAACGTAGTTCCAGACCCAGATCCAGATCCAGGCCCGGACGCAGACGCAGACGCAGCCCCCGCCCCCGCCCCAGACGCAGACGCATACCCAAACGCAGGCAATCCATGTCCATCGCGCGAGCCCGAGCTGGAGGATGCAAATGTGTCGCGGGAGGGCGGGCGCGGGAGGGGTGTGTGTGCGCGTGCGTGTGCGTGGGGGTGGGGGTGTGCGTGGGGATGTGCGTGTGCAGGCGGGGCCAGGGGTGCATACGCCGTCTGGGGAGCATACTGTACTGGCGGCTGCGGGAGCGCGCGGAATGGAGCTGGAGCTGGTGATGGAGCTGGAGAGGGTGTGGCTGATGGTGCGGGTGATGGAGTGGGTGATGGAGTGGGCGATGGCGATGGCAGTATCCGCCCCCGATCTACACTCTTGCCTTTATCCACAGCAGCAACAACACCCCGGTCTACGCCTTCGCCTTTATCCAGGACGCCAGCACCAACGCCAGCACCGACGCCAGCACCGACGCCGACACCAGCACCAGCACCAGAAGCGGACGCATCCCCGCCTCCACCGCGCACACCGGTACTGGCCTTCCGCACGCGTTCTGGCACGGGGGATACCGTCAACCCCAGGCCCACGCCGCCTTCATCACCCGTCGCACCAGCACCAGCACCAGCCCCCATACCCGCACCAGCCCCCACACTCGTCCCCACACCAGCACCCGCACCCCTCCCATCAACCCTCCCCCCCCTCAAAACCCGCCTCGCAACATCCACCCCACCCAACATACTCCCCTCACCATGCCCAAGCCCAAGTCCAAGCTCCACACCGCCCGTGCCTACGCCGGGTTCGCCAGCGACGCGTGTGTCGTGCTGTTCTTTTGTGGGGGGTGAGATTGAGATTGAGGCGGGGGTTGGGGCGGGGGGTGGGGTTGAGGTTGGGGCAGATGCAGACCCCACGCCCGACACCGACACCGTAGGCACGTCGTCCTTCGTAGGCAGGGGCGGGGGCGTATCCATATCCCTATCACGACCACGACGACGACGATGACCGTCTTCATCCACACCACGCGCCTCGCCTTCCACCGCAGTCCCAGTCCCAGACCCGCCCTCAACGCCAGCATCGGGTACACGTATCGACGCCTGTACCTGCACGGTTGACGCCTGTGCAGTGGACGCCTGCACGGTCGACGCCTGTACATTGTCCGCCTGTGCACCGTCCGCCTGTGCACCGTCCGCCTGTGCACCGTCCGCCTGTGCACCGTCCGCCCTTGCACCGTCCGCCCGTGCACCGTCCGCCACCACACCCTTCTCAAACTCACGCGCCACCGCCCTACCCTTCCCCTTCCGACCACCCTCATCCTCCCCCCTGCCCTTCCGAGCGTCAGAATCAGTCCTCGGCCTGTCCTCGTCTTTCCTCGTCCTCCCCGAATCAGTCCGAGGTCTTTCTTCATCTTTCCTCGTCCTCCCCGAATCAGTCCGAGGTCTTTCTTCATCATTCCTCGTCCTCCCCGAATCAGTCCGAGGTCTTTCTTCATCTTTCCTCGTCCTCCCCGAATCAGTCCGAGGTCTTTCTTCATCTTTCCTCGTCCTCCCCGAATCAGTCCGAGGTCTTTCTTCATCTTTCCTCGTCCTCCCCGAATCAGTCCGAGGTCTTTCTTCATCTTTCCTCGTCCTCCCCGAATCAGTCCGAGGTCTTTCTTCATCTTTCCTCGTCCTCCCCGAATCAGTTCGAAGCCTGCCTTCATCATTCCTCGTCCTCCCCGAATCGTTTCGAGCTCGAGCTCCATGATGCTCGCGGTGGTCGCGGTGGTGCGGAGATTTCGTAGGTGAGGAGGAGTGTTCGCGGTCGCGGTGTTCGCGGTGTTCGCGATGTTCGCGGTGTTCGCGATGCTCACGAGGCTCGCGGTGTTCGCGGTGTTCGCGGTGTTCGCGATGCTCACGAGGCTCGCGGTGTTCCCGCTGTTCGCGATGTTCGCGGTGTTCCCGCTGTTCGCGATGTTCGCGGTGTTCGCGGTGTTCGCGGTGTTCGCGGTGTTCGCGCTGTTCGCGATGTTCGCGATGTTCCCGGTGCTGCGTACCCTCCACAGCCTCCGACACCTTCTCCCGTATACCCTTCGTAGGCGACACCGAGCCCCCGCGCCGTTCCGTAACCTTCGTACGCTCGCGTTCACGTTCAGACTTCGTACGCTCGCGTTCACGTTCAGACTTCGTACGCTCGCGTTCACGTTCAGACTTCGTACGCTCGTGTCCGCGTTCACGTTCAGACTTCGTACCCTCGTGTCCGCGTTCACGTTCATCTTCACGGTGCCGTCGCATCTGCGTCTGCTAGTCATCGTTTCATTTCCGGTTCGCCGTTTGTATGTAAGGGAGAGAGGACGTACCGTGATACCTTTGCCTATACTATTCCCATTAACGCCACCCACACCCTCCCACCGCTCCCGCCACCGCGCCTGCCGCTCTTGCGTGCGTGCCTGGCGTTCCTGCGCGCTAGGTGTGGGGGTCGGGTTCGGGTTCGGGTTCGGGTTCGGGTTGGAGGGTTTTGGGTTCGGGCTGGTGTTCGGGCTGGAGGGTGTTGGGTTCGGGCTGGTGTTCGGGTTGGTGTTGGAGTGCGTGCTGTTAGAGGAGGTACCGTTGATACCAATCACGCCATTGGCAGAGGAGAGACCGCCCTCGTGCCCTTTACTCTTACCCTCCCCATCATCAACCTCCCCATCCTCCCTCCCCGCTTCGACACTGCCCGAACCACTACCACCACCACCACCACCACTACCACTACCACCCGTCCTCCCCCGCTCAGGATACAGCGCAAAGTAGCCGCCTTGTCTCCCCGCGCTCGTACCAGTGCCAGTGCCGACACCCGTACCAGCGGCAGTGCCCGCGCCAGAGCCAGTGGGAGTCCTCCGCAGCAGCTTTTGAGGGTGCGCATCTACTCCCACTCCCACTCCCGCACCTACTCCCACTCCCGCACCCGCACCCACTCCCACTCCCGCACCTACTCCCACTCCCACACCCGCACCCACTCCCACTCCCACACCCGCACCCGCACCCGCACCCGACTCCAACCCAGACCGCAGAGACGAAACTGAAATGGCGGAGTCCCTCACAGACGCAGCGCGGAGGAGACTCGCGAGGCCTGGGCCGGTGGTGGGTGAGGCGCGGGTTGTGAGTGGGGAGGGGGGGGTTGGATGTGTTGGGGAGGGGGTGTGGAGTGGGGGTGGGTGGTTAGGGGGGAGAGGGAGGGGGGTTGTGTTTGCGTTTGTGTTTGGGTTTGGGTGCTGAGGGAGAGGGCGGATGCGGGTGTGGGTGTTGTGGAGCGTGAGCGGGTGGGGTGGGTGTGGGTGTGGGTGTGGGTGTTTGGGTTTTGGTTTTGGGGGAGGGCGTGTTTGTGGGAGGTGTGTGCGTTGGTGTGGGGGTTGTGGAGCGTGATGTGGTTGGGGAGTCTGGGGTGGGTGTGGGTGTGGGGGTGTAGAGCCAGAAGCGGGTGTAGAGACAGAGTTAGGAGCAGGTGTAGAGCTAGAACCAGAACCCGAACTAGAATTGGAATTGGAAGCCCCCCCCTCTTTGCGCGGTGAAAGCCCAAAGGCGGCCAGGGGCGAGTATGGCTTGCGTGCGGCTGTTGAGACGGGGGCGGAGGCGGGTGCGGGTGTGGGAGTGGGAGTGGGGGAGGATGCGGGAGTGAGGCCCGTTGAGGGGGGCGATGAGGAGGGCGTGGGGGTGTTGGGGTTGTGGGGCGGGGGTTGGGTTGGGAGGGACTGTGCGGGTGCTGTTTACTTGGCTCCACCCCCGGCTCCACCCCCCTCACCACCCCCGGCTCCCCCCTCACAGACTCCGCGGACGCCAAGCGCGCATAGGCCGGTTTTGGCGGGGACGGGGGCGGGGGCGTAGGCGGGCGGGGGAGCACGGGCTGCATCACGACCGGGACGGCTTTGCGGGTGCGGTGGGGCGGGGAGACGGGGGGCGAGAGCGGGGCGCCGTCGGTGGTGACACTCCTCGCACTCGCACTCTCAGCCTCGGCCGCATCCTCACCCGCCGCCCCCGCCCCCGTCCGCCCGCCGCGCCTCCTCCCCAGCGGCGACGGGGCAGATACAGCGGCGACACCGCGCTTGGCACCCGCGACGGCGAGGCGCTCGACCTCATCTCGCACGCCGCTGCTGCGGAAGCCCGAGCTGGCCTCGCTTGATTTGCGGTGGCGCAGCGGCGGGGCGGGGGGTGTGAGGGAGGAGGGGGAGGACGGCGAGGAGGCGGGGGCGGCGGGGTCGTAGCCTGAGGCCGTGCGTGCGAAGCGGGCGTAGACGGGGGCGTGTGTCGGGGCGGGGACGGGGCTTGGGGCGCGGGGTGTGGACGGAGTGGGAGTGGGAGGAGTGGGAGTGGGAGGAGTGGGAGTGGGAGGAGTGGTGGAGTGTACAGAGGCGGTGTGGGCGGAGGATGCGAGGGACGTGCTCGAGTTGTTTGCGGGGCCTGGTTTGGCGGGCTGTCTGCTTGTTTTGCGGATGAAGCTCTTCATCGCGTGCGAGCGATGTGAGTATCAAGCGATCTGTCAGTCACGAATGCCAGTGCGTACTCGACCACGGCCAACAACGGTCGCAGTTCCCCACCGCTTACCTTATGAGCCCCAGTCCATGACTCAGCCCCCGTGCGTGGGACCGTACCTGTCACCGACGTCACAAAGGTAATTGGCTGTCTGTGCGGATGATGCCCGTCTGCGTTGCGTGTGGCGTCTTCCTGATCTCGTACTAGTGTATGGCTCTATTCCCGTATCCTTCTATCAGCTACCGTCACGCATCCATTCACTCCATCGCACTATAGTACCTACGCCACGGCACCCTTCTCCTCCATTTCAGCCCAACCCCTCCCCATCGCACCCTTCCCTGGCAACCCCTGCCTATCATCGCGCCCAACCACATCCGCCACACCCCACCCCTATCGCGCCCAGCAGCAGAACCACCAAGGCCATCCGGCACCCAGCGATCCCCGTCCTTCGAATGTGACACCTGCGTGCGTGAGATCCGCCCTACGTCCGTCCATCGCAGAAGCACCCCGAGCCCCAGGAAGCACAAGAGCAGAAGCAGAAGCACACAGCCCGAAACAGAGCCAGAGCCAGAGCCCCTTCACGCGTCACGCTTCAAGAGTCCAGGGAAGGCACGTAACCAGAAGCGCGACAGTCTGGTCTGGAGCTACGGTATTCGGTATTCATATTCGATGCGGTCGGTGTTCGGTAGTCGGTATTCGGTGTTCTGCGTGCATATTCGATGTGCGTGTGCGTGTGCTTATTCCGTATTCAGCGCGCGCATTCGGTGTTCCGCACTCGGGCCTCGCATGCAAAGGGGTCGTGGACACCCCGGTGGCGGGTGACAGCGTGAGGACCTCGCAATATCAGACCAACTTGCGGCGGGGGCAACCACATCACCCATCGCCATATCGCCCATCACTGCATCACCAACAGCACAACCATCACCCTTCCACCCAACACCAACGCAACGCAATCACACCATCCATTCACCCATCACCAAGCCCAAGCCCAAACCAAAACCAAAACCCAAGCCTGCCCAAACCCAAGCCCAAGAAGTGCACCCAGTATAACTAACCCATTTAGACCAGAGTAGCACCTCAGATATACCCCCAATTAAGTATGTTTCCCAACTGGGTTCCACTCCCATACCCCAAATAATACCACAAAAAGATCCCACATCCAAAAAAAAACCCTCCAAGTAACATGGTACCACTCCAGTCCAAGTATGTTAGTAATACTGTGTAACCCAGGTGCAGTGGTAACTTTGAGGAACATGACATGGCTTCTCACACTGCCACATCTTGCTCCAGTGCATCACCACTAGTGATGGACACAATTCAGCTCAAACTGATTCATACCAGTTCAGTTCCAGTTCAATTCAATGAACTGAACTGTGAGCTGGGTCTGGGTGAAATCACCAGACCAGCTCAGATCGATCTTGAACGGTTCTGAACCAGTTCAAAAATGCCAGTTAGCCAGCACCCACGTGATGTGTCACAGGTGACTATGCCATGTCTGCATGGCCACCCACCACTACCACCACACCACCACCCCTCATCACCACCCCACCATGACCACTGCCTGCCACTGCCCCTACCCACCACCAGCACCACTCCCCACCCCCATCCATCCACATGGCCCCCACACCCTGCCCTCATTGCAGCCCCCATGCCCCACACCCATCCCCAACCACACAGCCCCAATACAGCCCCCACACCCCACCACCATCCATCCATGCAGCCCCCACATCCCCAACCACACCACCATCCATCCATGCCCCTACCTACCACCATCTTCACTGTGCACCCACACCTGTACCCCCACCCCCATGTATTCATATTTTAGTGTAGTTAAAAATAACATTTTCACATTTGAAACTGTTAGAATGCAAGCAACGTCAAGTTGTTGTCACAGGTCATGTCAGTGTAAATTTAGTATATAAGTTTGTACTCAATGTATTTTAGCCCTCATGTATTTGTACCCGGCCTTTGTGCCACCCATTTTCTGACAGAAACAGTTCAGAACTGACTTGTGAGCTGAACTGATAGTGAGCTGAACTGTGAGCTGAACTGATAGTGAGCTGGTAACTAGCAAATTGTCAGTTCTGTTCATGAACTGAACTGAACCAAATTGAACTGCATCCATCACTAAGATTCTGATCCACCACTGCTACCATTGTCAATGACAACATCACAACTGTGGAATAGTAAATTTTTTTATTTCACTCTTTTGGTAGATAGTATTCTAAACATGACACAGCTTCATGTAATAGCAATCATCAACACATCCACACTGGCCATGTCATCATTGAGTGTACTGAAGCACCCACAGAGTGTGCGGATATATGTGGGTGTTTAGTGCTGCCTCTTTTCTCAGTCACAATCTCACACTGTGCCTAAGCAAAGAGGTAAGGAGCCAGTAGAATTATTAGGAAGGACTCTTATTAACAAGATGTTACTACTAGACTGATCCCTGGCCTAGTTTCAATAGGTTATGGGCCCCAAAGCCGCTGCTACAATCATACATATCTGATTATATCAATCCCTCTCATTATCATGGTCAGGTGGTCCCATGAGGTGAGGATGGCTCTCTGAGCCCAAAAGGCCTGGAAGTACATCAATGGCACTTCACAAAAGAAACCAATGGATGTGACACTGCAAACTGCATGGATCAAAGTGAACAACCAAATCATTGGCGCTATTGACACCATCATCAATGCATCACTTCAGCATGAATTGGAATCCATCACCAAGGCTGCTGAAGCCTGAAAAAAAAAACTCAAGGAAAAGACACAGTCAACTGGCATCATCATCAAACTCGAAAGCATGCAGTTGGCTATAAGGAATCACTTCTCATCAGATGTCCCATTCAGTACAACAATTACTGAAATCTGTGACACACTTGCTGTTGTTTTCAATGACCAACCACCAACTGCTGATGGCTAGCAAATTGTCCTCCTCCTGAATGTACTAAGCAATGGCCCTTATGACTGGCTTCAAAAGGACTTAATCACCTTCATGACAAACTCCAAAGTGCAGCTAACTGTGAAGGATATCATTGAGTGAATAGAGACTGAAGCCAGGGAAGTATGGGATGTCGCAAAGTGGGAGGATGCAGTGCTAATGGCCAGAAGCACAAAGAAGAAGGGACAGAAGCTGAACGCCAAGTGTGACACCTGCCACAAGGTTGGACATACCACTGAGACATGCTGGAAGGGGAAGGACACAGCAAAAGTCCCAGAGTGATTCAAAAAGAAAAGAAAAAGGGAATGACAAGGCGAATACACCAGGCTCTGAGAGTGGATCTGAATCGGCTGTGGTTGCAATGAATCTCAAGCCCATGCACACAGTCTTCTCAGAGTGACTACATGGTGGTTACATTTCCTGTATGGCCTTCAAGAACATGGAGAATGTGTCAATCCCATGGACGAAAACCACAGAGAAAACATATGTGACCACAGATGATACCTCCTTCTTCCTAGACTCAGGTGCAATGAGTCACTGCTCTCCTGTCACTTCAGACTTCACCGATTTGAGACCTATCGAAAAGAGAGACATATGAGGAGTGAACAGCATGACCATACCAGCCATTGGTCATGGTACAATTCACCTCAAGTGTGGGAAGGGATGCAGGTTGATTCTACATGAAGTGCTCTATGCACCCACAGCATCCCTCAGGTTCATATCAATTGGAAGACTCACTGATGATGGCTTAGAAAGCATTTTTGATACTTATGGCTGCAAGATCAAAAGACATGGGAATAAGACCATAGCTGAAGGAAGCTGAAAAGGAAAAGGGCTTTATGCTCTAAATGGAAGATCCCCATCCATTGACCATGTGTTAGATCCCAGATCCAACTTCCATTATTTTGACATTTCCATATTTCCAATATGCCCATTTTCCGCTTATTCTGATATACCCCCATTTGATCATTCTTAGTCATGATCCACTTTCAATCTTATCCCTGTATGCTTTATCTAGATTTCTGTATTTGTTCCGATCTCGGCATTCCATATCATGCACTCTTATCTCTTCCGTTTCCGACATTGGAATTCCGTATATCCTTTTAAATATGTTTTCTTGCTCAAGCTTTTCTTCAGCTTGTATATTTCGTCTTACAAACCAATATATTAGTATCCTCTCTATATCTTACTCATATATTGTTCAAGTGTATATGTCCTTATACAAATTGATCATTATATCAAAATATTCCGATTCCTGACATATTTCCGATCCTCTGAAAACATCCATTCCTTAACTATACTTGCTTTTCCGTAAAGCCAACTTCACTCGATATTCATTTATCGTTACTTCTCGACCTTTTCCACATTGACTTTTCCAAACTCCAAAGCCTCCGAATTCTCCTGCTCACTCAATAAGTCTCTTGATTGCTATTGTTACTGATCTCTCCTGTGTAGACCCAACCATTGGTATTCCAATATTTCTGTCAAAAATCCAAAATACAGGGCAGTAGAAATACAAGAGGGCACAACCCATAAACACCCATATAGATCTGTCTTTGGTTCTCTGATCTCTGAGTTTCTGATACCTGTGAACATTCCAAGGTATTCCAATATTTTGAATAGCTCTGATCAACAAGAAGTCTGACCCAGTCAAAAATCTCAGTCCCTAACAGTATATACAAGCTGACACTCGTGATTTCTACAATGTCTTCCAACATCCGAATCCGAACACTCACAAATGACAATACTGACAAATTGATCAACAATTTCATCAACTTGTCACAAGAAAAATTACATTCCGTCTTCAATAATGAGGTTGAAGATTCCGACAACATACACTGGAAACAAATTAAGGTGTCCTGAGTCAGGGAATACTTGGGACATCCTCCAGAAAGCTATCATGTTAACATTGTGCATGGACTTGTAACATGCTTGTTTTATTTAATATGGCCCAAATATATTTCAAAGCCAGACATACATGGAAAAATGAAAATGTTCATAGCATGTATTCTATATTATCACAGGATGTTTTGTTCATGCACTGGAAGAGGCCATATTTTAAGAAGGTAGATTCTTACAGTAGCATATATGCTACTAATTAGGGTATCTAAGTCACCAGAGTGGCTTATGGGTTGTATTATATAAGCTGCCCACTAGGGGCACCTGTAGGTAGTGGACAACTATACAGTTGTCCACAAGTAATTAGATAAGCAATCAGACTTACTTGTAACCACACAACTCGCAGACACCAATAAACTATTGGCACAGTCTGTCTAGTGTGAACGTTAGGTTTCTTACACATTTTTGACTGCCAAAACTATTGGCAGCACTGCAATAAAAAAGGTCAAACCGATCTTTTTACCCAAACCGATGAGTTTAACACTCACCGATGAGTTTAACACTCACCGGAATTCTTGGAAACAGTAAACAGACGTTTACTGTTTATTCTTCTAAATCAATAGAAGAATGCCACAGTGTGGCTGATAGATTGTAGATCTATGGTTTCGATAAGGAATTGAAGCCAAACATCTAGATCCAGAGAGGATCCAGATACATCTGGGGCCACAGCCAAGGGCCCAGACAGGAGAATTGAGCCTGCCCATGACGTGGATAGGCAAACAGGAACACCGACGAGGATAGCTAGTCCTTGTATCACTTCAACGCCCATAGCTTCCGACTCTAGGAGTCGAAGGCAAGTATCAGTGAATCTAAGAAGATCTGCACCGGAAGAATCAGAATTGGACGATATATCATCCATTAAGAGAACTAAAAGAACTTCGACTAGGTCAAAGTTACGATGGTCTCTTGATGAGTCGAGAGAGCCACCGACTAGGGACATGGACAATTCGCTGGGGGTGCAAATGTCACAGCTCCCACATGTCCAAGAAAATCACAGATCACGAAGTTCACTGTCCCAAACAGGGACGATAGAGCAAGGGTTGGCGCGCTGGGATGAAGAAACCCAGCGATACAAACATACAACCAGACACAGTGCCTGGATAATTACAGCTCTCAAAGAGAGCCATAAACACGTAGACACAATGGGTGAAGTGAGCCAGCGAGTGGCTGAGGCAGCTCATGCAGCAGACAATGCCACGAACCAACTCCAAACATTAGGAGATGGTATGGAACTGTTAATACAGTCCCTGGAGGAGGAAGTACAAGGACCTTTGCGAGGAAAGGCCCCCGAGTGTGGCAACAATCCCAATAGGGATCGTGAAGTTGACCACAAAGCAGAGAAGGCTCGCAGAAAGTGAGACAGACAGAGGATGCCACCTCTGTCTGGTCCAAGCACTAGAAGTGGTCCTTGAGAACCTAGTGCCACGATAGAACAAGACAGCATCAGTGCGCGCTGGCATACTGAGGAGGAGACAGATCGCGAGATAGAGGCTCGCGATAGAGAAAATATCTGCGAAGGAATTCACAGATCAAAAAAAAATTATGATGAGAAGTGCTCAAAGCAGTGACCCAACAGTCACTGTGGGAGATGATGAAGTCTGATGCCGATAGCATCAGTACCATGACTAGCACTCAAGTTAGTCTTAAATGTGAGTTCGATCACTGGGATAGGATTGAACATAAGGCAGCGCAACGGAAGCACCGTGCACTAGAACTCCATGCTAAACACACAGATAAACTAGTCAAAGAGGCATATACTGCCGGGATCAAAGGCGAGGCCTTCGATAAACTGATCAAGTCAGCAAAAGTGGCTGGATCCGTCCTCAGTAGCAGTTATAGACTGAGGGATGCATTTTTAACGGCTGACAAACATTGACCATTGTATCAGATTGACGAAGACATTGTTGATCCACCAGTGCAGCAGGACGTGAATACTCATGTCCCCCGGCCGCACAAGCAGATACAAGCGATACTGCGTGTGGTATCACTAACAGTCACGGATCCTGAATGGAGGATCCAGGAGGTAGGAGGAAATCTGCCTATGTATGTAGATGGAGTTGCAAAGATGGGTGAGCTGCCCTTGAGAAACACAAGGGCAGCGAGCCAGACAAATCCGTGCTTGCCAAAGCCGGAGTAAAACTACCTCACCCAGCAGAATATGCTGGGAAAGCAGATCTCAAAGAATTCGAGAACTTTATCTCAGGGATCCTGAGATGGCTAGGCATGAATAGTCTATTGGGACCGTCCAGCATGGAACTCCAATTAAACTATTTAGGCACTCACCTCAAGGGTGAGGCATTGGAGTGGTATGCTCGAAATATCGAGCGTCATGATTGAGTTGTAATCGACTGGACCCTGGAAAGTGCAATCGCTGGGTTACAACAGTGGTTCCTTCATGCACTCACGCACAGGCATGCATTGAATAAGTTTGACACAATTGTGCAAGGGACCAGAACCGTTCAGGAATTACTGAATGATATTACAAAGTATGCAGCACGGATGATACATCTGCCGGATGAGTATATGATCTGCAAACGGTTTTGTAGCAGCGCTTCAAGAAGTGCTGCATCATGAAGTCTTAAAATTAGGCTACATGACAGAATTCAGTTCAATAACTGAGTCATATGAAGCCGCAAAGGCTGTAGAGGATGCATCTCGATATGACATCGGGTCGTGTAAGACAGAGCCTAGCAGCACTCATGCGCCACAGGCAAAGCCAACTTCGACAACTAGTCAAAATAAGGCTGTGCCGAGCTTGTCTCGAGCTCCCAATACAGGAAGCCATTCTACCATGAAGCAGACGATATATTGTCTGCCAAACGCTCGACCTCAAGCAGAAATGAGGCCGAGCGTACCCCAAACAGGGGTACAGGCTATGCAGAGAGCTGGAGATGGAGCTCCTGTTGCTCCTTGTCCTTCACAAAAACCTTCTGGAGGTTCAGGGGGTCAAGGACGTAGCACAGAGATGATGTGCTACGAGTGTGGACAGGTTGGGCATATCAAGCCCAATTGCCCACAGTGGAAGAATAAACCATGAATAGCAGGTGCACAGCTGGAAGAAGTGGTTGAGCACTCAGGGAGTGCTCAAGAAGGGGAGGAGGAGCCACAAAGTGGCAAACTAGACAAGCGAATGGATGTCCAGGATGACCATGAGAACAAAATCGGTGAACTAGTCACTGATTACCAGTCAGATCTCACACCTTATCAATGGGATGATGACGACGATACGAGAATGCAAAGCTCGTATTGAGTGGATGGAGTATGTCTGCTAGGAGGATCATATGAAGAAAGGCAGCACATATATGCAGCACAGACACCAATTACCACAATCAGTGGTGGTTTAAGTTGAAACAATGACTTCTGCATCCACGTGGGAGTCGTAGACAGGACCATTGAGCCTGTCTATGATCATCGGTTCAGACCACGGGATAAGATGCACCCCAAACAGGCGCATATAGACAACCAAACAATCTCTGGGTATTGGGAGATTGGTGGAGTCAGAACCCACTGTCTACTAGACAGTGGGTGTGAGGAAGTTATGCTCTCTCCATATTTCATACGTGCTGTAGGCATTAAGACGTTCAAACTTGAACGTCCAATTGGTATACAGCTAGCATGTGTCGGCAGTAAGTCGACCATCAACTGTGGAATGCACACCAACATCCACTTTGGTGAGCATGATATCAAGGAATACTTCAATATAGCGAATGTAGACTATTACGACACAATACTAGGAACACCATTCCTATGTAAATTAGGGATATCCCTCGACTTTAGAGACAAGGGATGCATCTGTATGGGAAAGGAAGTAATTCCAAACCACGCAAATGCTTGGGAAGAGCAGCTGGACTATAAAAACCCCGCTGAACACAAGACTCAAATCGTGAGTCTTAAGCCCAAACTGGTGAGCCACAAACTGTGACTTGCGAATGGCTCTTCGTTGCACATATAGCCATCAATGAGCTCGCCAGATGGGAGGCGAGACAAGGGAAAATGGAAAGAAACCCAAAGAAACATTGACATTGGTCTACTCGACCAATGTACCGACGGGATTACCGAAGGATGTACTGGCACCAAGCAACCGTCATTGACGGTGGATGACTTTCCCAAACTAAGGGAAAGATGGGAGCTAGAGTATGCAGACCTCTTCAGAGGTGTGCCGTTAGAACTTCCTCCTTGGAGGGAGATCA